>ML664203.1:402003-571690 GCA_007570785.1 Antilocapra americana
CTAGTCCTGGCTGTGGGGAGAGAGGCGTCCTTCCTGGTTTCTGTTGGAGCCCAAGGAGGCAGCTTCCGGTCATCACATCATCATCGTCCACAACGCGCCTTCTCGCTGGGTCCTGGAAGCCTGGTAGCTACCCACGAGGCAGGTCCAGCGGGACTGGGGACTGCGTAATTCCCCAATGTGGGCGTGGGGCTGGAGGCTGTGAGAGAGCCCAGGCACTGTGGGAACAGCCATGATCCAGGACGAAGACATTACCTGATGTACAGGTGAACCCTAGGCACGTGGACCTCAGTCATTAGCCCCAAGTACGTGCTGGTAAGTGTGTCGGGCCAGGACCAGACGTCTGGACTCGCTTGATCCCCTTCCCATAGGGCTTGTTTCTAATAGTGCCCGCTGTACAAATGCTCTGCTTGGGTAGGGGGCCTATCCAGGCAAGGGGCAGGGGTCCCTTCAGCCCCCAGGATCTTCCTTGTGTCCAGATGGCCGTGGCCATGCATCTGAACGTTCATCTGACCCTCAGCCCATCCGCCCAAGTCAGGCGGACTCCATGTCACTGCCGGTATCCTGGGTGTCTGGGAGAGATGGATGCGTGTCACTGGCAGATGTGTGGGGACAGGAAGCTTTCCACAGCCTGGTGTGCAGGTAGCATGTGGTGCCAGGAATGGCACTGCCGGTATTCTTGCCGGGTATCCTGGATCCAGAGATGACATGCTTGTATCTCAGACTCTGGCACATCCTTCCAGCCCTGCAGACTCACTGACCAGGCTGCGATCAGTGGCCACGCACAAGAACCATAAATCGGATATGAAGCATCCTGTCTTTAATTGATAATGGCTTATTCCAAAATTTACATTTTTATTAGCATATTTATTAATATTGAGTTTTGAGATCTACAACTGCCCAAAAGTGGAGACTGACATCTTTTCAACAGGAGCCTGCCAAATTTCCTTACAAATCTGGAAACTTGGAAATCTTAAATAGCAAATATGCTTATTATCTGGGGGGCCAGGTCTCTCACCGTGGGCTGGTCTAGGGATGTGACAAGAGCTCCTCATTCAGAGCCCCTTCCAGAACCTTCTGTGCCTGTTACTTGCTCTTGAACAGGTGGAGCAGCCTGTTCCCCAAACCTGGCATGCTGTTTGACATACCGGCATATACCACATGTGCTGCCTAAACATTCTTATTTACACACGCTTTAACTCAAATAAATTTATTTTTAAAAGGAAAGTGTAGTGTGTTACTCCCATAAATGAAGACCCAGAATCACTTGCCATAAAGAGAAAATAACCATAAAAATAAATGTGGTGAAATCAAACAATGTCATTAAATTCTAGCTGGATTCTCTTGCCTGCCTATGTCCCAAGTCGAATGCCTTAGCTCTCTTTGTAAAAAGGGAAGATTCACCAGTGTTGGGAAGGTGTTAAAGACCAGTAGTACCTCCCTGATGCTTTCTCCTTGAAGTGATCAGAAGGAAAAAGAACCGACAAGGGAATGATTTATTACTGTGGGCTTCAAGGTGAACCACCTGATAAGTTCTTGTACCACTGGTGGGGTTCACCCCATGTAGCAAGATGGTCTGGGTTTCAGTGAATTTGATGTCTGTTGGCTTCTTCAAAGGGTCCTCAGCCCATGAAGGGTTAAGGATTGTTCCTAGAGGCAAGTGCCTTTTCTAAGGACTGTAGGAAGGGGGAAGGTGGGGGTGTACCTCAGATAGCCAGAGCATTCAAGGAAGCAATAGGAGAGGACCCCACAACATGCCCAGACATAGAGCCATCTGCCTGGATGGAAGTGTCCTGCGCAGAAGTGTCCACTGTATGTGACTGTTGAACATTTAAATGTGACAAGTGCAGCTGAGAAGCTGAATTTTAAATTTATTTTATTTATTTAAGCTTAGTCACACGAATGGCACAGCTTTAGAGCTTCCTGTTGCAGCTCTGTGCTGTTTCTCTGACCAGAGTCTGCCGATTGATAGTTTCCAGCCATGGGAGGGAAGGACAGGCCTCTCTAAAAGCAGCGGTGTGCATGCAAAATACTTGTCTCATCTGTTGCCCCTCTCATAACAACCCTGGGAGTAGCCGGCATGGCCATCCCCTTTTACAGATGAGGAAACGGAGGCTTAAAGGCAATGAGATGGAGAGGCCAGGATGCAGAGGATGGCCATGCTCACCACCTCCCGCCCCACCTCTTCACCCTGCATGGACCTTCAACAGCATCTCATCTTCCCATGCTCCTGCTTGGCCCAAGGACCCCGCAGCTTGGTGTGGAGCCAATGGGTCGGGTGGAGATGCACGTTCCTGTCACAGCCCCTCACCTCCTCTTCACTTCACCCCCTATGCTGGGAGATCCTGTAGGCCCACAGCCTCTTTTCCTACAAGGAGCAAATCTGTACAGTCAGAGGCCAGAGACTTGTCTCTTTCTCTTTGCTTCCCGCTTGAAGGCGATCCTGGATGAGAAGGGCAGGCCAGGATGCAGTCCAGCTTTGGAGCCCCTGTGTGGTCTGTGTTTTCCTTCCACTCTCTCCCACCTCCTCAGACATAAATGCTCCTGATCTGTCCTTAGGGTTAAGAGGTAGGGTAGGGAAAGGGAGAGGAGAGACTGATTAGTATATCCACAGCCAGATTGTTGGGTGGATTAATACATACCCTCCCTATCTTCCATCCTCCCCCCGTATCCCCATCCCAGCCTTTTCCACATGTGTGAGGGTAGCCCAAACAAAGCAGTGCTTAACTCAGTCCACCCGGCTTGTGGCTGGTGGAAGTTTTAGCCTGAGATGGAGAGAAGCTTTTGGATGGAGAAAGGTTTTCAGTTTCCATGCTGCCAAGGCGACCACCCTTCTCCCTGGGCTCAAGAAGCTGAACTTGTTACACAAGCAAGGGTTTCCTGGACATGTAATGACTCCCAGGTACAAGGGCTGGGCCCAATGTGGGGACTGGTCCTCCTGTCATCACAGAGCTCCTGCCTGCCCTTTCTTGTCTTTCCTGATCATCTCTGCTCATAGAGAGCATAATTTCTGTAACCAAAAAAAAAAAAAGCCCTGTTCTTTATTGAATGTTTGACATGTGACAGGCACTGTTAAATGCTTAATGTGTGTGATGCAGTGATAACTCTCAGAAGAGGATGCTTTTATTCTCAATTTATAGGTGAAGACTCAGAAGCTTTTGTAACTTTCCCAAGTCCTCCTGCTGCTCAGGACAGAATGGAAGAATCTCACAGAAGGACCTGTGAGATTGCAGGGTCCTTAGCATCATGCCTTATACACCAGAGCGCACCACCATCTCACCCAGCCTTTTCTCTGTGTTTGTTCTCCCTCCGGCCCTGAGCACTGGGCCCCCAGGCCCCATCCATCCATCACTGTAGTGGATAGTTGCAGATCATCCTGGATGCCAGTGCCTGGGGTCACCATTATACAAAAAGGAAAAGGAAGTGCATGTGGAGTAGCTCCATATCCCTTAGTGCTCACCTGCTTGGAGAGATGATAGGGGAAAAAAAAATGTGATTTTCTCCTCCTGTTGCCCCCATACTCTCTGCTTTGGCTCACTCAACTCTTAGTCTTCACTTTTCCATCCATTGGAATCTGAGAAGTAGCTTGTAAGGAAGAGAGGCTTATTTTCTGGGACCAGGGTGGGGGACAGACAGGAGAAGTTTGAGGCACTAAGGTAGACGCTTGGCAAACGAAGATGTGACAGTGTGATGAATGGGACTCAGGGTTCAGGGATGGGGGAGACATTGCTCACGCCCCAAAATGGAAAATGTACTTGAGTGCACTTGCCTGTAATCATAGATTCCTCTGAGGGCACCAGATTACTGGAGCATGTGTTTTGTGAATTGTTGGAACAATTGGAAGTCTGTGGAGCACCTGCTCAGACCAGTGCTGGCAGATGCAGGGGTACCCGGATAGAAAGTGCTCAAAGAGGTCAGAGTGTGGAGGGCACTGCCGACAGAAACAGGTAACTCTGGATGTGGGTACCGTGTTGGAGATGGATGTAAGCAGGATGGGAACACAGAGGAGATATGCCTCACTCATCCCAAGAGGCAAGAGAAAACTGGATATATGGCTTCCTTAAAAGAGGGTGCTCAAGCTGAGTCTTAGGGAATGATATGCCAGCAATAGTCTTGATGCCACCAATCTTTCCTCTTCGTGCCGCATTGTCTAGTGCTTTACAAGACCATCTACATTGGGATGACTAGGGGAATGCTATGCTTTCTACACTCTTGTCATTTCCTGCCTAGACTTTGTGGTCTGGGAACTATTTCTGTAACTTTCTTTGATTCTTTTGCTGATCCAGGATGTTCGTTCTCATTGACTTCATGATCCCCAAAGCCATGAAATCACTCATGTAATATTCCTCAAAGTGAGTCTCCATTCAGGGATCCCTGCTCCATCGGGCGGGGGGGGTGGAGTTGCCCTGCCTTGGGGTCCTGTACTTAGAAAATATTCTGTCCACATCATTGCAGAAAAGATATGGTCCAACTAATCTAAGCCCAGCTGGAGCCACATTCCTCTTTGCAGACAAGGAATTCAGAGTCTGCTCTCTCTCTCCCTTTCATCCTTCTGTACCCACCCACTTCCTCTCCAGGGGTCAGCCCATATTCTGTCACCAGCATGGGTGATGGTGGTACTGACAGGCCTTAGGATGGTCAAGTCCTGAACCCAGGGCACTGAATAGGGGATGATCACTGACATGCTCTCTGCTGGAATGACCAGGGACACTGCATCTTCATGCCTAGCAAAACTCCACAATCAGCCTGTATTCCAGAGGCAACTGGAAAGAACAGCAGGCCCCACAGATTAACAGCATCCTGGTCATCAGCTCGCAGAAGGGGAGCTCTGTGGTGAGCCTCAGAGAAGATGGCAGGGTGCTGGGCATGGTGGGTGGGCCCCTCCTGCAGGGGTAAGAGGTTTGGATTTTAGTCTCAGCTCTGCCATGAACTCCCTGGGCTGCCTTCAGGCAGTTCTTCCCCTTCTTTGGGACTTGTTTCTACCTTTATTAAATAAGGCATTGGACTTGATGCCTAAGTTCCTGCTTCTTTCTTCACTCTCGAATGACACGATTCTGAGTAGCCACAGCCATAATTTCTGCAGGGGTCTCTGATGGTGTGTCCCTGTTGCTCTCCCTTCCTGAGCAAGAGAACTGAAGGAGTGGAGATGACTGAGTGGGGCTGATTTCTGGCCCAGGGTGGCTGGAGGATTGCTGCCTCTGGTCCTCATGAGCATCTGGCCAACAGAATGGCTACTGGGTTAGTTATCCCTTTACAGTAGATACCCACAGAGCTCTCAGCCACCCCGGGAAAGCAGCAGACCCTGGAAGCCCCCAAACCTCCATTTCCAGGAAGGGTCGAGAGCCAGTCTCAACAGGGATGGAACCCATATTTTTGTTGGCCTAACCAGAGAAGGAAGCAAACAGCTGGACCAGTTGTGTCTCCCAAGCTGTGGGCTCCCCAGCAATGACTTCTGAGCTGTCTTCTATTTTGTATATCAGATGAAAGTTCCGCTGCATTTTTTTTTTCTCATTAATATTATGACTTGATTAAGGACACAATAAACCCTGGCCATGGTTTTTATCTATCTGCAGTAATATCTCTCAGTTGTAATTTCAGGGATTAGCTTGTTTTCAAAACACAAGATGAAGGACAAACCTGGTCCCGTAGTTGACTTGCCTTGCCAGCACAGATGGCCGTAACCACCACCCACCATCGACAAACAAGCAGCTAGCCACACCTGCGTGTCAGCACCACGGGGAGAAGCCCTGAGACCGTCGGAGTGGGAGGCAGAGCATTAGGGATTTCAGTTCTGCTTTATTTTCAACTTGAAATGGAGGAAAACAGACAAAAAACAAATAAGAAAGCTAAACAGTTGCGTGAGAGCTAGCAATTTGCTGGGCTCCCGATGACAGACACTGCATTATCATAATTGTCTCTTCTACATGGTAGGACAGAAAAATAATAATGTCATTTTATTTATAGCTGGGGTGGCCCCTTTATGAGAGTCATACAAGTTTCTGCCAAGTGGAGTAGGTCAAATGACATCTTTTGATCAGGCCTGTCCAAAGAGATCAAAGATGAATGGCAGGTAATGGATACCCAATGACAAACCAAATCTAAAACAGAAATAAGGCTGCCAGAGCCTGCCAGTTACCCATTAGAGGCCCGCCTAAAGAAGGCAGGCTGCTTGACACGTTGGCCGAACACCTAAATCAGCCAAGCGTCAGTGCTAAAATTGTGTATTATCATTGGAAATGGCTATTATTTCCTCGGTAACATTTCTGTTAAGGCTTTGTTTGTGTACGACTGACCCGCAGTCAGAAGTGGAGTTGGAAGGAGGCAAGCCCAAGGGGCTGATGGAGCGCCCTTGGCTTTGGCCATGATCTGGTTTTAATTGTGGGATCCTGAGGGGGCGACACCCTTGCCCCTACATCCTGCTCAAGTGGAGAGGTGCTCCGTTTACAGGCGGGAGGGTGGGCCAGCCCCTTGGCCCCATCCTGCACGTCTGTATCTTCTGCATCACTCCATCTTCTCCTGTCTTCCTAGACATATGCAGCTGGGCTCGTCACAGCCCACACAAAGCCCAGAACTTTCCAAGAACACAGGGTGAGCGGAAGCCCAAACAGATGGAGAAAAGAATAACGATACCGGTTCCTCCCCAGGCTGAGGGAGCAAGGCAGACACTGGGCCGTTGACACAATCACTATGGTTTACACATTATCAAAATGGGTAGAGACAGCTTCCAAAATAATGGAAAGAAATGCTGGTTTGTTGTTTCTTTTTCCCCTTGAGCACTTGAGTTATGTCATTAAGTTGGGCTTTGTAGAGATGTTATTTAAAAGGCTTTGCTGGGAAACGAAATTTACTATCTTTTTGTTTTTGATTTGCGGGGGTGGGATAGGGTGAAATACAAAGAAATATTCAAAGAAATATTTAGAAATGAGGGCTCCAGAAACTGCGGGAGAGAACTCTAAATCCTCCTGTCCCAGGGGAAGCACAGGTGGTGCTGTGGGTAATTTTTTATTCTGCAGCGTATGCTGGAATGTTAAAAAATATTATTAAACATTGAAATGAGTCTACTAGTTAGCTAATTAGTATGTTTCTCTTTCTTTTAATAATCCCGATGCATTTTCTTTCTTTCCTACCTCCATTTTTATACATGTGGTAACCCTAAAGAACATATTTAGAAGCATAATTAGTTATAATTAGAAGCAAACAAACTTAGCCAAGGGTATCTCCAATTTATTACAAAGCAGTGCAGGTAACGGTGGCAGCAGCAGAAACCTAGGTTCTCTATTTTCTAGTGAGAATTGGGGTTTTTTGTATTGTAGGGACACACATACATGTATGCACACATGAACCCTGTTAGGATCAAGGAGTCGCTTTTACTTGGCTCTTGAAAGTTTCCTAGGCCTCACGTTTCTCGATCATTCTGCATTAATTCTGTCTTTAAGTACCGGAGACACTATGTCAGAGTCGTAGCATCATTCCTTGGTGATGAGAAGAAGACAGACATTTGACTGTGAGGCCTCTTGGCAGGAAATTTGGTAGTGAAGTCCCATCCAATTTGTCAAGCTCAGCAGTGGTCTCTGCTCCGCGGGAAGCTTGCAGCCAGGCCCCGGCACATCACCTGTCTGGGAGACACCTCGCAACTCCATCGGAAGTGACAGGCTGCATATGTAGGGCCTTCCTGGGAACCAGGCCGCCATGTTTTTCAGTCATTTGCTGTGAGGGAGGAGGGCACCCTGTTCCTCTGAGAGGCAGGTGGTCACCTTTGACATTTGACCCCGCCCTACAAAAAAAGCTCTGACTCCCTTTGGTGGCGTCTACCCCAGACCTCCATGTAAATGAAAATTTAAACAAATCTGTGCTCATGCTGGCTTTCAAATGAAATTTTTTTTTAATTTCTCTTGAATTATGTAAAGATGCATCACAAGATATTTACGATTTTTTTTAAAAACAGATATTCTTTTTATATACTGATAAAATTGGAAACTTGGAAGCATATTTGGCAAGTGTAAACAGATGGTTAAAGATATTTGCTGGGAAGTATCAGAAACAGTTATTCCTGACTTGCCTGCTTGGCTAAACATTGCTCTGAAAAGTCAACTCACAGGGCACAAAGCAGGAGATGGGGTCCCACTTTGCTTCTAAACAGAGCGAGCCAGGGCACTGTTTCTTTTCTATAGCACCGTGCTATCGTGCTATCGGGAAAACTTGCCCATGGAACCCTCTTGTCTTTTCACTTACAAATTCCATGAGGAGTTCTTTAAAAACTGAGCAAGAAGCTCCTGTGTTGTCTCCTTAAGTCAGGAAACCTCCCTCTGAGGAAGCTGGGCATCCTTTACCTTTCTGCAGGTAAGGTATGAAATTAGCACTTTTCCTTTGCTCTGAGGAACAGTCATTTTATTCTTAAGAGCTCCATGCTAGGAGGTTTCCTTCAAAGGCAATGGATGCAGAGTTGCATAAAGGAAATTACTGGGAAGAAAGGAAGAAGAAACTGACATGCCACCTTTTTTTTTTTTTAACCCCCTTCCAGAGAGCAGAATTCACCAACACAAAACATTTCACATAACGAAATCAACAGTGCAGGTGACTTAGCAGAAAGCATAGAATTTCATGAAATGATCTTCTAGTCAGACTTGTGGTGCCTGTGTACATGGGTGGGGGCTTGACTGGAGGTTGGGGTGGAGAAGGGGGAAGCTGCCGTATTTTTTACAAGCATATAAAACACAAATGCTCGTGGCACTTGCTAATCTGAAATGCTTTTAGGAGAATTGTTCAGTAGCAATAATCTGTCAACAGATTACAATTTTGCTTAATTTTAATGTGGCTAACTTAAGATGGTTGTATAGGAAATTTATGCAACTGATCACAGTTATTAAATTACTGCATCTGCAAAGGAAGCAATCAAACCCCTTATTACAGTTGCTGTGAGTGAATGCTAAATGTCAAGGAGTTACCAGTGCGCTGCAGGGAATCACGCTCCAGTTAAAGATGCATAAAATATCAGCACTTTTTTAATGCTTGTGCATTCAACAAAGACTCCCATCATAATTAACTGGTATGGAAATAAATAATTTTTACAAACTACCTTAGAAACAGTTGTGCTACAGTTTTTGTCAAAGTCTGCTGCTCTCCAGCGATATTTAAGCCCTTAGACACGCTCGCTTCTAACTCACATATGCTATAAAATATTTAAATCTCACAGAGAGGTTTCAAAATGATATTATAAATCCAACTCTCAATGCTAAAAAGGAATTTATGATGATTAATTTAATTATACTTTTTAAGGTTTTGATATTTTAAAAACTTGAGATTAATTTTTTTGGTTGTGGTCCCAGTTTGATAGTTCGGGGAAGGGGGCTGCTTTCCATAAACAGCCGAAGATGCTCGTAGGGGCTGAGCTTAGCCAGAAAGGTGGAGAGTGAGAGTTCTGGGCACAGAAGCGGTGTCCGGACAGCTGGGCTCAGATCCTGGCCCTACATGAGTAGTTCTGTCCCCTTGAGCAAGTTTCTCAAGAGTTCCCATCTGTGACAGGTGAGTGGGTCTTAGCATTCACAGCTCCACGAACTCCTTTAGTGGAGTCTGTCGGGGAGGGTGTGGAGGGGCCAGGGGAGCACTTGGCCCTGGCGAGGCCTCACTGGTACCTGATTATCAGTGTGAAGGTCCCCACCTGGATGTTCACTGGAGCTCCATCATCTTGAAACCCATTCACTTTTTTCCCCTGATAAATAAATTGCATGCTACTCCATGTTTATTTATTTATTTGTTTCTGGTCGCATTGTGGCATGTGGGAGCTTAGGTCCCCGATCAGAGAACAAACCCATGCCCCCTGTAGTGGGAGCACAGAGTCCTAACCGCTGGACCACAAGGAAGGCCCCCTGAAGCCCGTTCACTTCTGCTGGCAGGAATCATGGGTGTAACAGAGGCCCCCATTCATCACTGTGAGTGTCCACATTCAGCTGAGGGCTGCAGGGTTTGAGAAATCTGGCCTGTGAAACCTTGGGAACTTTCTGGGCACGAAGTGCTTGGTTAGGAGGAAGGCATGCAGGTAGCAATGGAGTGAGCAACTGCTCCAGCGCCTAAAGGACAGATGTCACCCTGATCTGATTTGGTCCACTCAGTGACCCCGCAGTGATGGGTCAGCTGGAAGGTGGAGTTTTGAACAGAATCCCCCTCCCTACCAGTGACTCTGGGCTGGGGTGGGAGGCTGCTGGCTTTCCCCTGGACTGAGTGCCCCTGGCCAGCCAGGTCTGTTCTGTCCTCTTGAAAAAGGGTGCACGCCAAGCCTTGTGGGGGTACTATGGAGAGGAGCCCATTTACCAGTTTCAGGGTGTGTGGTCGATGGCCCAGGGGTCCTTGATCTGTTCCCAGAGAGGTTTGGGGGTGATGCTCTGGACGGGATGTTTGTTTGCCAGGAATCAGATGTTTAAATAGCAGACCCCGCCCTCGAGGCTGACTCTCTCTTGCCTGGTGTATTCATTTGGTGTCAGTTTGTTTGGAGTTGTTTGTTCAAATTTATTTAAAGGATAACTTTGTAGGGCAATCAGATTCATGCAAATGTCCATTTGTGCGTATATAGATGGCTGTGTGCATATGTGTTTACGTATATGCATTTGTATGTGTGTATATGTTTACATATGTATGTATGTGTGATCTATATAAAGAAATGAAAATGAACCCAAGTCACGTTACTCATCCATCACATCTTATTCCATCAAACAAGCAACGGGGGACTCAGAATCCACCCCCACATTTGGCTTTTGTTAGAACCTTGGCTTCTGGACACTCCTGTTTTGGCCTGTGGTCCCCTCAATCCAAATCTCTGCTAGAGTCTGGAAGTGCATTTTGAGGATGGGTGTGGCAGCCCTTTGCATTATTTTTTCTATAAGCAAATACATCTTTCTAAAGGTCAGGGAAATGTTTGTATGTTTGAGAATGGGGAGAAGACAGCTTTTACTTAAAACATTCAGAGTGTAGAACCTCTTAAAAGGAACTCATTTGTCTTAAATATTATGTAACACCAATTTCTGAAGTAACCACAAATATTGGAACCCCTGGTCTGACTGTAAATAGGTGTGTGTTCTTTGACTGTCTGCGTATCCTGCGTATTTCCTATCAAGTGGGTTGAATGTGGGGTGGAGTCTTGTGTCTGCTTCACACCAGCGTGCTTTCCAGAGCACAGGTCACAAAGAGGTCAGCCCCTGGCCCCCAGGACCTTTGGGGAGCATAAGTAGCAGCTCAGGGACTGCCTGGTCACCCCGTGTGGCAGAGTTTATAAGTTTGCCTCCCAGAACCTTGAGATGCCCAGTGAGCTGCCATCCTGCAGGCCCCACCCTTGCAGCTCCATATTCTGAATGTGAAGACACACTTCTTGAGATGAAAGGTGGTTTCAGGGCTTTTCAAATTATTCAGCAGACCCCTTGCCTGCTTTTGTGCAGGTTAGAACTGTTCTTGCAGGGCAGGGATCCCTGTGGGCCAGCTCATAGTCACCCTGTTAATATGCTGCGTGTGGAAGGGGCCCAGGAGACCTGAGTTCAAATCTTGGTGCTCGTTAGTCAGCCCTGCATCTCACTGGGACACAGTATTCTCATCTGGGAAATGAGGGAAGCACCAAACCTACCTCATGGTAATAAATAAAAGAAAAATAAATAAAAATTAAAAATTGTAACAACCTAGTGGCCATCATCACCATCATCATAGATTGTCATGTCAGATAAAGCCCAGGCTGTGTGATTAGCTGGGAGCATTTAGAAGTACTTTTACCAGCACCTTGGATTCCTTCTAGCCTCCACAGGAGCTTCCCGGGGTGGGCCTTGCTGTGCCCTCCACTGGGGTGTCCCCACTCGACGCCCAGCATGGGACTGGAACCTTTGCTCTGGACCAGCTGGCTCTGCTGGACCTCTCAGGCCCCATGTTGTCTTTTTGGTTATTTCCGGGTTGCCCTAATTGTGGCCGTATCTGTGTGATCAGGATGCAGTGTCTGAACGGTGCCCCGTCCCGGCTGCTGCCATCCAAGTTCTAATTCCAACAGTTGCCCCTGTGCAGCTATTGTTTGCCTCGTCAGATGAGATGCCATTAGACGTGGTGCCACTTTTTCCTTGGCACAGAGGCACTGGGGACTGAAGAGGGCCATGCTCTCCTCCGTTTGGGGAAGGTGGGATCACGGTCCCTCACATCCACCTTGGGCGTCATCCACATCTTTTCAGCTGGATGAGCTAAAATCCCCCCACCATCCATTCAACTCACACACAGGCCCCCACCCGTCACTCCTATTGTAGCCGAGGGGGAAAAAGACTTTTAAGGATTTGCTAATGGTAATGAAAACTATTCTGATATAGCATTAAGGATTTTGCTCCTGAAATGTGTTTAATGTAAATATGCTGTCAGAGACCCTTCAAGTAATTGACACAAGCAGATGATTAGCAGTGTTCTCCACGGTGTTTTTGCATAATCTTACATTTTGACAGAACTCCTCAGCCGCGTTTTATTGTCAGTGCTCCGCCATCAGGAGGACTTCCTTCCACGGCAGCACTGACTTTGTCATTATGCATCTTATAAGAGGTCATTTCTCCCGCTCTGTGTGCATGGTGGAGCATCATTACTTGGCTTGGGGAATGTCTTTCTATCAAGGAAATCCTCTTGATGAGTCAACTTTTCACTAACTTGGGAGAAACTGCAGATGCCACTTTCCAGCCCTGACCTGGGCTTGGGGAACAGCGGCAGACAGCCCGGGGGGGGGGGGCAGCTCCTGGAGAGCTGGGGGACCCAGCATGAGAGGACAGTGGCCACTGTCAGCAGGAGAGAGGCCTGGACCTGTCCTTGTCCCCACCTCTGCCCTGTGGCCCCACTCTCGCGAGACTGTCCTCTGCAAAGCTAGTTGTAACCTACTATCTGAGCTGGGCTTTTTTTTTTTTTTTCCCTCCTTGTTGAATTGAGTTCATCTTTGGTGATGTTAGAGGAAAAAAAAAAAAATTGGTGTTCAATTATAATCATATCTAACTGCCCCAAATTAAACTGCCTTGATCCATAAGCATTCATAACGGCATACAGTTAAGTTACATTAATAGTCAATATAATAAACCTTCACCTTTATTGAAGCTGCTCTTGTTTCTACAGCAGTTCTTTAATCTATCTCAATAGATTTCTGGTGTACAGCACATATAGATTGGGCCACTGACAAGGGTTAGAGTAGTCTTGTAGAACATATACTTGTAGCTCTGAAAAGCCCACATTCATCAGAGGATGAAGTCGATCAGATTGTACCAGGATCAATGGAAGGCTTCTGGGATCCCTCTTAGGCTTGTAATGTGTTCACCTTCCATGGAGAGGATTCACATACACACATACCCTCTCTCTCTTTTTCTCTCTCACACACGCACGCACCCTCTGTCTTAAAGCCATTTATCTCTGAATGTCAAATTGCAATAATTAACCATTATTGATCTTAAATTCAATTAACTTCATTAACACAGGTCATGATGAGGGTGCTTGTAAGGGAAAGGCATTTGACAAGTGTCTTTGCTCATGTGACATTCCGTGTTCACCATGCTGGCTACAGACTGTTCAGACTTCCTCTCAGAGAGGCATATAAAGGACCGTTCTGAGACACGGACCCAGGACTGGGTGAGGGATCCATGCCAGGGCGCTTGTGCAGCAGGAGCTGGGGACACTGCAGGGCGGCATCAGGCACCTCTAGAAATGGAGAAACGGGAGCTTCTTAATGCTCCAGTGTTGGGGGATGCTGCCCCAGTCCCCAGGTGCTCACCCCACCTCTTGCCAGACCATGTTGTCCTGTACGCTGTGCAGAAACTTCCAGGGTTTGCTTGTCTCAAGAATCAGCCTTTCCATTTGTATTTTCACATCAAAAAAAGCAAAGCAAACAAACAAAAAACTACTTTCCCTTTTGACCAAGGAGAAGAGAGAAAAACCCAGACCCCACAGTTGGAACCAGCAGAGGGCTGTGGGCACCCCACACTGGGTGACATTTGCTCCTTTCCTTACTGTGCATAATTTGTGTTATTTAGTTTTCACGACAGCCCCCCCCCCCCAACACACAGGTCAGGGATATCACCCCATTTACAAGGGTTGCATGCCATGCTGTTCAAGAATAAGGGACCAGTCCCTCTGTGTCCTCACATTTAAGCAGTTTCTTTTTTTCTTTCCTTTTCTATTTTTTGACTGTACTACGTGGCATGTGGGATCTTAGTTCCACAACCAGGGATCGAACTCACAACCCCTGCAGTGAAAGCTGGAGTCTTAACCCCTGGATTGCCAGGGAGGTCCCTTAGCAGCATCTTTCTTTATGTCTTCAGGAGAAGAGCAGAGAGATGCAATAGGAACGCCTGGCTTCTGACTGCCCTTCCTTGTTCTAAGTCTTCGGATTATGAGGGCTGTCTCCATCCCCTCACCTCTGTCTCTGAGCCTCCATCTCCCCATCTGTTAAATGGGGACATCTGTGATGTCTCTTTCCCTCCCAGGCTGCTAGCTAGCTGGGCAGAGATCCTGCACTGGAAGTCCCTAGGGATGCAGAGCTCCCGTGGGGTGGGCCTGTCCTGCGGGGCACAACGATAGGGGGATGGAATGCTCCTGGCGCTTGACCACTGGTTCTGGGTTTTCAATTCTCTGTGGAAACGCTGCTTGGCACTGAAGTGTCTCAAGGAAACAACACAAAACAAACACAAAAGAGCAAGAGGAAGTCTGCTTTCCATATCTGTGACATCTTTTCATTTCAAAGTTTGATTCAATTCAGAGAGATTTACCAAGCATCCAGCCTGGGCCAGGCCCGGTGCGGGGGCTGTGGAGGCCGTGTCCTTGCCTGCCCGGGCCTAGTCCACTGTGGATGCGAGTGATGGCAAGATCCCTGGAGAACTGTGCGCACACAGGGGTCAGGAGGGTCGGCTGAGGGTGGAGAGGGCAGCAGAACCCCAGCTGAAAGTGGGACGTCAGCTGGGCATCCGTAGAGGTGAACCACTCCTATCACATGAGCAGAGGTGCAGAGGGACCTTCCCTGGGTACACAGGAGGCACCGTGCGAGCCGGGAGGTGCTAAGGTCACAGAGGTCTCAGGGCTGCCTGAGGAGTGGCATTTACCCGGGAGGCCATGGAGAGGGAGCACCACCCAGCCCTGTCCCCAGGCCAAGCACTGCGTCCACTGAACCATCTCAGGAAACGCCTGCAGGTCCCTTCGCAGGTCCCATTGCAGCTTGATGGCTGTTCAGAGTCTTAGGAGCACAGTGTCTGGGGCTGCCCTGAGGGAATAGCAGGGAACAGCCAGCAAAGCAAGTGGCAGCCGGGGGACGCATCTTGTGGTTTGCTGTAAAGACTTTCTCGCCACCTCAAAGCCTAGGTGTTTCTGGAGCATCTGTGTTCGACTCAAAAACCCAGGCTCTAGAGCCTCTGGTTGGCCCTGGGAAGGAATAGGACAGAAGAAGGGGCAGTGGACTAAGGCAGGCTGTGTGCCTCTCTGTACCTTCTGGTTGTCTCATTCCACCTTGAGAGGTCACACTGCAGACCTCTTCCCCCAGCGCTCCTCCACTTGTCACACAAATCTCCTGTCCCTGCGACGTTCATCTCAGCGGCTCAGGAGAGTCCCAGAGCTGCATGGAGGAAAATCGAGGACTCCGCCCCATGAGAGGATGGGGCTCACCTGGGGTCAGCCGTGATCTGAAAGAAGTTCCACTGGTTCCCACCTGTGGTTGAAGGAGCCAGGCCCCATGGGTGCCTTGGGTGTCACTACAGCTAGATCCCCATGGAGCCCAGTAGCCTTTGAGGTCGGTGGAAAAGTGGCTGTCATCTCCTCCTTCCGCTAAGGTCAGCGGTTTCATCACAAAGCTCCCCCGTGTCTCTCCTCACCATAGTTCATCATGATGAGTGACATTCTCATAAGAATGCCTTGAGGTAGAAGGAAGCAGAGGCCAGAGATGCTCATGGGCTTGTGGATGTCCCACCCGACTGGTCCCTGAAGGCCTTGTGGCTTTGGATCCAGCCCCCAACGCAGGAGACACACTCTCACCCTGCACCTGCCGTCCTTGGATAAGTGTCTGAGCAGAAAGGGGCTTTGCCTAGTGTATGCTTTGCAGATAGTGCCCAGTACAGAGCCTGACACACAGGAAAATGTACCAAAAATACATTTCACAATACGTTCACAAATGTGTGCTTGTGAAAATTTCAGGCCAGGCAGAGGAGAGGCCCGTTTCTCCCCCACCTCCTGCCATCTGCCTCCACAGCCATGGTATCCCCTCTGGCACCCAGAGGATATCTCCCATATCTCAGAAAGGATCCTTTTCCTGGGTGCCAATCACACAAGCTCACACAGAAAACAGGGATCCGTGTTTGTGTTTCTGGGACTTGCTCCCCCACCAACACTTACTGATACATCTTAGAAACCGTTCCACGTCAAAATTTATAGAATCATCTCATTCTTTTCAGGTGAGCATCTTATTCAGTATAATATACAGAAAGATAGCAAATAAATAATGAGTGTAGAGGTCGATGAGTTTTCCCCAAGTGAACACAGTCATGTAACGAGGGTCCAGACCCAGAAGTAGGACATTTCCAGCTCTGAGAGTCCCTGGTGCCCCTTCCCAGTCACCACCCCCCTCCATGGAACATCACAAGTTAGTTTTGCCTGATTCTTGAAATGTATTTAAGTGAATTCAAATAGTATATAATCTTTCATGTATTGTGTCATAAGTGAGATGTGTCCAGTTGTTTTGGATAGTTGTGTAGGTATGCTTGCACTGTTGGTGGACATTTGGGTTGTTTCCAGTCTCTTTGCTGTAATGAATGATGTGCCAAAGGATATTATGGTCCTGGTTTTTTGGTGGGATATGCGTGCATGTCTGCTGGGTAGTTACCTAGGAGGAAAATTGCTGTGTCACAAAGAGTATGTAGGTGTAGCTTCAGTGGATCCTGATAGACAGTTTTTCAAAGAGTTCTGGTTGATCCGCATCTTTGCTGACACTATTATTTGTCTCTTATTGTTCTTGTAAATCGCTGCATATTATTTCATGGTATGGGTGTACCTTAGTTTGTTTATCCACTTTTTTTTGGTATTAGAAGAATTGTTGCTGATAACACCCCAAACACAGTGGTTTGGTTTTGTTTTGTTTTTGCACATGTGTATTTCTGTGGTATAGATTGCTAGCTGGTTCAAGAAATATAACTGACTTTCAATATTGATACATACTGCTAAATTACCTTTCAAACCCTGACCATGACAAGTAATACACTAGCCACTAGTGAGAATGCCACGTTCACTATATATTGCTGTTTTAAGTTTATTTTTTCTCTCCCTCTGTGCCCCCCAGCAGGATGGTGAAGTGTTGAGGGGTCTTGAATTTAGTACAAGAAACACGTAAGTCAAGACTATATACACATCAGTGTAAATGAGTTGTTGTTGTTCGGTCTCTTAGGTTGTGTCTGACTCTTTGCAACCCGATGAACTGCAGCACAGCAGGCTTCCCTGTCTTTCACCATCTCCCTGAGTTTGCTTAAACTCATGTCCCAGTGAGTCAATGATGCCATCCAACCATCTCATCCTCTGTCACCCCCTTCTTCTCTTGGCCTCAGTCTTTCCCAGCATCAGGGTCTCTTCCAGTGGGTTGGCTCTTCGCATGAGGTGGCCAGAGTATTGGAGTTTCAGCTTCAGCATCAAGTCCTTCCAATAGGTGAGACAGAATATTTTAAAGAAAACACATAATGTGGTGCCAACCAGCTAACAGGTAGTATTTATACATTGGAAGGGGAAAGCTATGTTAATAAATAGAAATGAAGTTGACATATGGGCATTTAGGTCAAAATTATAAAACATTTAGAAGTTTATTTTTTTCAAGCTGACTGGGGAGATTACCTCCTTGAACTGGCTGTCAAATGGTAGTTACACAGTGTTAGCAGACCCAAGTGTGTGCTGGGTATGTGCTCAGTTTGTGCTGTCTGGATGCTGGCCGAATACTAAGTGTATACTCAGTGCTGGCTGAGTGCTTGCTGAGTGCTTGGTGGTAGCTGGCCAATCACTGCCAAGGTTACTGGCCTCAGGAAGGTCTCCCCGTCCAGGTGGCCACCATGCTGGTGCCCAGGGCAGTGATGGAAAAGCTGGGCTTCTCTGGGGTCAGTGGGGACACCCTCTTTCCCACTTTTCCTGTGATCATAAAATGAGGAACCTTATCAGGACTCCTGAGAAACACTTGTGGCCTTGACTCTCTGCTTAGTGTTCTGGGAAATGGTCATGAGGGAACATGAAATGGTGTAGAGTCAGGAGGACACTCGGGGCTTGCGTTTGGGAGTGTGGAGGAGGCTGGTGGGAGCTTCTGCCTGAGGTTACACTTGGTCTGTGTGGTTCTTAGACTCAGCAGTGCCTACCAAACCCTGTCAATTTGACCAGGAGTTCCTCAGACAGCTGACCTGCCAGGCAGTGTGAAGGACGCAGAGGTAAGGAACGCCTGGTTTCTGTAATGTATATGGAGAGGCCTGCTGTGCATATACATAGCCCTGGGAGACACTCTGAAAGATGCCAGTAGGGATGTTCAAGTAATAACGCCAATAAGCATTCCTGAAATTTCTCTAGAGTTTAGAGGACTTTTCTATCCATTGTCTCATCTCTGAGATTAAAGAGACAGGTGAGAAAGGATTTCCTGGGGGAGGTGGAATGAGCAGGGTCTTGGAAGGCAGAGCTGAGGATGTGAAAAGATGAAGCATCATATATATGCAGAGTGGAAGAAATGGTGTCAGCCAAGGTAAGGCCAAAGTAGTATAGCTAGCACAGAGTTAGTGTGTGTGTTTCGGGGAGGTGGGCAATGGAAGATAAACTTAGAAGGTAAAATGAAATTCGGTTGTACTGGCTTTGAGTATCAAGCTAAAAAGTCTGAATGTGTATGTGGTCACAAGGGCATTCCTTGTGATCTATGTAAGCAAGGCCATCTCAGCCATGTGAACGTAAAGCCCATGGCTCTGAGGTGTTTATTTTGTTAACTTCTTATTCCTAAGTATCTAGCATATGTACTTAGTCTTACATACATGTTGGATGAAAGGATGGGTTTTTGGGTGGATGGATGGATGGATGGATGGATGGGTAGATGGGCAAATGGATAGACAGCTAGGTAGACTGATTGCCTCCCCTTCCATGTAAATATTTATTACTCTTTTTAAAAAGTCATCCATTGACCTCCCTGATGCAAATGTTTTGATGCTATGGAGAACAGCCAAAAAGACTCAGGGAGAACTTGAATTGTACACGTACAGGTACAGCCCATTTTTTAAAGGATCCTTATAAGAACTGCCTCAGATTTTTCCCCAATCCATTGCCCAATTCTCATCTGTGGTTTTCCCAGGTTTTGAGATCACTGAGCATGCAGACAGGTTAGAGTTCAGCTTCGTATCACAGCTGCCTCTTAGGGGACCACATATGTGGTCCTCCTTCAGGAAGTCCTGTCAACCAGAGCGGAAGGTAAGAGCGTGTGAGGCATGACTCTGTCCAGCCATTAGCCAGATTGTTTGTGTGCACAGTTTGAAACGACCCAGCACCTCTCCTGCCCAGTGTCTGAAATCCCACTCAAGGTGAGAGAATGTCACTCTTCTCATTTACTAGACCCACTGCAGGTTAGGATTTACCTTGTGGATTTTTGTAGAATAACAGAGAAAAAAGGCTACAAGAAAGCGGTTCAGACCCTACATTTTCAGGAGGACAGGGATCTTGGAAATATATGGAGCTCAGAAAGAGAAATGGGAATATGGGGTTCATAGCAAGTTTTACGTCTTTCTCCTCCTTTGCAGAGCTTTACCTCCAGAAGCCATGCTTTGCCTGATACTAAGACGAACTAACTGGGGTGTCAACCTAGACACCCTCCCTCACCACCACCACGGGGATTAAGGTTCTGCCCTGTCAGCTCCACAGTGGGTTAAGCACTCCTGCAGGGCACAGGGAGTGAGAGTTTAGATCCTTCATGAGAGCTGGTACAGGGACCACTGTTGATTCACCCAGTGGTTCATATGTGCTTGGAGCCAAAGACAGGGGTGATTCAGTTGGTCCTCAACTGAGTATAATTTACTCTGTATTATCTGAAGGTTTGTCTGAGGCAATTGTTTTGCATGTGAGTGTGTCCTTGATCTGTTTGTTTTTCTTCACAGTGGGGTTGAAGTGGGCTGAGTGGTTTCAGGACTCAGGGAGTTGGCTCCCCTTGCTGACCTCCAGGAGCCTCCCAGCTTCCTGGCCTCTTCTCTGTGTGATCCACATGAGGAGGGTCCCAAGAAGCAGAGGGAGGTTGTTCAGAGGGGCTGCCAAGGTGGCCGAACAAAGCTCTTTGATGGCAATAAGAATCTTAAGGAGACAAGCCCCAGAAGTGTCCTCCTTGACCCCATGGCCTGTGGGGGGCTCCAGGTTTGGCCTCTGAAGGCTCCCGGCCTTGTGTTCTCCACCATGTCTAGAGGAACAGGCCATGGGCTGAATACCAGGTCTTCAAGATGGGCTGGGTTTTCCAGCAGTGGGGAGGTGTCCCCTGGATCTCGCTGTCATTAGCCTCGTAGAGAATCAGCAGGAGCCCATCGTGGCCTGGACAACCACTGGCCACTCTGGCTCTGCTGAAGGGTGACGTTGCCTTATTCCATGCTGACTTGATCCACCAATCAGCTAATGCCATGCTTTTCTTGGCATGAAAGCATCGCAGCTTTATCAACACAGGGACACCCAACTGAACAAGCATTCATCTCACACATTACATCAAATTAACGTGTACAAAATTAATATTCTTGACCTTGCTAGTGGGAAGCGCAATCAATCTGGGAGGTTGTCATCCCGCCATGGCCAGCCTTCTGGAGAAGTCCTGACCATTATAGCTTCAGCCACCATTTTCCTTCCCAAAAGAGCCACGCATCCCAGCCCCCACCGCCCAGCCTGCGTGGGTCCTTTGGAGATTCTCCTGGTTCCTAAGAGGCCCCTGGTCTCCCTGGTACCATCCAAGAATGCCATTCTTTCTTTGTCCCCAGAGGCTGTGATCTCTGTCACCCTAGATAGTAGGTGACATCTCTTGTGAGTCCGTGTAGCTAGGTGGTTGGAGAAAACCTGTGTTCTCTGTCAGATTGTAACCTCCTGGGTACTGGCCATGAGCACGTCTCTAGAATCAATTGTCTCTCTCTGCTGCCTGTTTAATATCCTAACAAAGGCCCCAAAACTCAGTCTAATTTCCTTGATATTACCCAGCGTATTTAGCTGAGCTCCCCTCTATTCCGTCACTCACTTTCTTATGCCATCACCTCACTCTTGGCACAGAAAGGAAGTCTCCCATCAGTGCTGCTCCTTGAAATCCTTCCCAGTCAGCAGCCAGCAGGACATATGGATCCAATCTTGATTTCCACCTTCTGCAGGACCCTGAAGCGACAGGGAGTGGGGAGCTTTCTGGAGGGTGAATGTATTGGTCATCACTGGCCCTGTTCTGAGCATCCTTCCTGCCTTACTACCCCTTACACCCTCCAGAGCTCCTGACAGCTCATTTTAGGGGCTCTCAGAACATTAGGGGATAACTCAGGGCCCCCAGTCCCAGACAGAGCAGGTGATGTAGAAAGTGGCTAAACTCACCCAGGAGCCCTCCCATCCTTCACAATTAGATGTGCAACACATTCGCAAAGAAGAGAGACCTGTGTGAAGATAACCCAGAGGGCATAGTGCACTTGGCCTCAGCCCCTTCATAAAGCAGAGATTCTTCTGCCAACAGATCAGTCTGTCCCGAATTCCCAGATGTGTTTAGAACAAGGTGAAACTTCAGTGAAGTTTTCTGGGGACTTTGTGCTCTTTCCCCGCCAGAGAGGTGACTCAAGGCAGAAGCCGACCTGACACGGGGTCATCAGTCAGCCTGGAAGAGACTGCCAGGTTGGAGGCTGCGGAACACTTGGCAGCCAAAGGGGTGGAGTGGCCTCTGGTGGATGCTCCTGCAGGGAGGCGGTCCCTGACTTTAACCACGCCCCCAGGGGTGGGCGGAGCCTGGGAATCTCCGGCCTGGGGGAGTGGTGGGCGGGGCTGTGGGTAGAGCTGGGCTTGGTCCAAAGCCCTAGGGCTTCCTTCCTGAAGATGACCCAGGCCTGGGGGGCGGGGTTGAGGGTGCACACAGGTGCTGGGTCAGGAATGTTAGTGTTGTACGTGTTAAACCTGTCTTTGCTCTTCACTTTCCTCTCCTTCCCTTTCTGCTCTGACTTTCTTTTCACACACCTTCAGGCTGCCAGAGGGAAGGGGATGGAACCCGAACCCCGTGGGGACCTCTCATCCTAGTAGTCCCTGCTAGGTCCCTCTGCCCCTTTTCTGGAAAGTCAGCTAGAGAATCTGGGGCTCCTGGGACCATCACCTCATCTTGGAGACTTCTCTTTTCAAGCAGAAGACAGCTCAGAGGCTGAGCCAGGAGCCCCCTCTTGGGTTGCCAGGGCTCATGTACTTCCGTGGAGTCTGTGCACCTGTGTTTGCAGAGCCCTTTTCACTTGGAAAAGCCCTTTCTGCTCACTGCTTGTGACTTCCTTGTTTTGCAAACACCTGGGAGGCAGGTGTGGCAGAAATTGCTTTCCCTTCTCCCTCCCATTTGTGGGGAAGAAACTGGAGCCCAAACTCTTGAAGCAATTCTCATGGTCCCTTGAACAACACGGGGCAGAGCAGGAGCCAAGACCCAGTTTAGTGTCTGTGACCTTACTCAGCTGAACTGAAAATTGTGCAACACGGGAACACCAACAAGAACGGCAGGTTGTCTCTGAGTCCAGGCAGGCACTCTTGTGGCCAGCTCTCCATGTGGAGCAGCTGGGGCTCCCACCTGTCCCCATCCCTGTGGTTACTAGGAGTCTGCTGCTGCTCTGTTCTGGATTCAGGTATATGGTTCAGAAGTGACCCAGGCACCTGTGATGATATTGGCAGGCTTCTGTATCCAAGCACGTTCTAGGACCCAGGTCTCCCCAGGTGTTTAGGCAGGGTATTTATTAAGATGCTAATTTGATTCATGAACCATGCAAAGTGGCCTTGGCTATGAGGGGAGGGCAGGAGCAGGGTGAGCGTGGCATGCATGAACCCTGAGAAGGGACAAGAGAACCGAATCTAGAGCCAATAGTGTTCTTCACAAGCTGTCCAGTTTCAGATATGTTGCCCACACCTGCCTTCTGGGTCATTCCAAGTCTCAAATGTGATCGTGAGTATGAGGGCCTGAGAGGGGTTCCTGGGGTTTGCCGAGGCCCTAGCTCAGGGGTCTGCTCCTCCTGAGGCTCCCCTGGCCAGGTGTCCCCCCACCCACAATGGCCCAGATCGTCTCCAGGGCAGAAGCAACCTCTGTGCCCAAGCCATCACCAGGTTTGGCTGAGTCTTTAACTGTCTTCTTGGTCGTGCCCTCAGCTGGTTAAATTACCCTGAAAATAAAAAATCACCTTGTGTCTTGAGAATCTGAGGGCTCAGGAGAGGCTGAGACAAGGCCTGAGTCTCCAGCCATGGAAATGACCCACAGCAGTGCTCTAGGGCTCCTTCCCCCATGCCAGCCTTGTGCCAAGACCCCAGGTCAGGTCCTCGCCACCACGAGAATAATCTCATCTTCCTGCCTCTTCTCAAATCTCCGTCACTGCTTTTCTTTCTCTCCTTTCCTCCCTCCCACTGCCCTTAGTGGTCTCTCTCTGTCTCTATTTCTCCATCTCTCTGTCTGTCTCTCCCCATTTCTCTGTCTGTCTGTCTCTGTCTCTCTCTTTCTCCATCTCTCTCTCTGTCTCTGTTTCTCTCTCTGTCCCCTGCCAACACCACCCTAGTCCTAATGGCTTCTTCCCTCTTTCCTCCGTCTTTCTTGTGTGATTCTTTCTCTGCTCCCTGCCCCCCACTCTCTCCTCTCCCTTCTCCACACCTGACCTTCTTCAGCCCCACCACCTCCTCTCCTTGCCTCCTCTCCCCCCTCCATCACATCACTGAAGATGCGGATGCCCAGAACGACGAGTTACAGGATGAGGTGCATCTTGGGCCACCTGTAGGCAAGAGCAGGGAGCAGAAGAACGAGGACGCTTTAGCCAGTGAAGCTGCTTGCAGCTTCCCTGGCAGTCTTGGGAATTTGAAAACAGTATTATAACTTCCGAGGGTTCATTTCAGCCCAGAAAATGCAAAACTCCACAGGACAGTTTACTTTGAAATTGCTTCTGGGAGCAGGGCACAGCCACACACCCTTTCCTTTCCCTCCAGCTCCCTCCAGTGCCTCTGCTCCCCAGCCCAGCCCCCACCCCCCAGGGACACCCTTCCTCTTCCTCTGTTCCTTCATCTCTTCCTTTGGAGAGAGATGCACAACAGAGTGATGAAGGTAATTCCCACTTGCCCAGAAATGAATTCCATTATGCCCCAGCTTACTGTTTTATATTTATATCAAACGTATTAATTTCTTTTTACCTAGTGGTTGGGTTGAGTTAATGATGATAATAAATATTAATGAGGGTGCTGCTGCCTCCAGACCCTCTCATTGCTGTGCCGGTCAGCTCCGTACTCCTTGGACATGTACACTGTCCCCATGGCCACGTCTCGGGAGGCATGAGCACCAAGGAGCTGTGGGAGGGCACTCAGGACTGTCCTGGAGGGGCAGACGTGGGATCCACTGGGGTCAGGCGTTCAGGAAGGCTCTGACACAGCAGCCCACTCACTCTACGCTCCTTCTGTGTGATTTCCTCTGGAGTTAGTCAGATGCCCTTGTACGTCCACTGACTCCTAAGGGTCCCTGCAGAGGGCTTGGGAGTATCTCATTTAACTTGTGGGAACTGCAGTTTCCTAGGCTGTAGAAAAGAAATCATTTGATCCACCTGCCAGGACCATTGAGAGGATTAAATACAAATGGTTCAGAAGCATGCACATATTAGGTAGCAGTGTGATTTTTTTTTTCTTCTTTTTTTCATTGCTTGACATTCCAGGGCGTTGCGCTGTGGAACTGTAGAAAGTCTCAGCAAGCGTGAGAGCTTTTATTTCTCCTGAACGTGTGTCTCTCCCCAGAAGTCCCATTCAGTTCTGGGCGTGCCAAGTTCTTGAGTTCATTCAGTTGTTCAGAAATCTGTCCTTGGCCTTCAGCTTTGGAGAGATGGCTTGCTATCTTACTGCTTGAAGAGCTTACTTTACATTGAGGAAGAGAGCAGGCAGGGCTGTAATAAGGGAGCTGTCACAGAAGTCAGTAAGGGCTCACGTCTTGGAGAGGAACTTTTTCCACTGAGCCATTTGGGGGGAAGTGAAAGGCCCCAGCTCACCCTCTTGAGTCTCCACTCTTGCATGTTTCTCTCATCTTTGCACCTGGCAACTTGGTTTGAATGAGAGCTCCTCCCTGTACAATTCAGGGCCTCTTCTACTGGAGCTGGAAGCAGCGGTTTCAGTTCTATTTGTTTAAGAGAAAATGGTGATGCTGATGCATTCTTGGAGAGAGGTATTGGGGTATGAGCACAGCCAGGGGTGGCCCCAGTGCAAGGAGACCACCATTTGTGGGGCTTCCACCCCTCTTCCTCAGAGAGGGCTTTTGGCATCCTGTCCCCCAGAGGCCCAGCCTCATGCTGCTCACACTCAGAAAATGGATCCAGGAAGGACTTCGGATCAGACCCCAGCACATCTGGGACCAGCTGGAGGCTGGGTCCATCTAGATGTTTTGGCAACTGTTCAGGAGGTTTGAAGAAGTCATCTACAGTGTTCATTTATTCATTCATATACTCATGCATTCATTCCATGGGTATGTGTCTGAGTGGTTAATCTAGAGATTTTGGTGGTGTGCCTTGTAAAAAGAAGGGAGTGGGTGAGGTGCTAAGGGGACAAAGTTGAGGTCAAGTCCCCCCTCCCCTGGATATTACCTTTCACTGCAGCCCAGGGAGGGGTAGATGGCTCACCCTCCTTTCTTTGAATCTCCCCCAGGGCTCCCAGCACAGGAGGTGGCAGTGCAGAGTTAGAGGCTGTGGCATGCTCTAGAAGATGAGAAGCTGGAGAGAAAGCAGGACTGAGATGATGGAGGACTCTGGGGTGGCTGGGAAGAGTTGGAGCTTTCTTCCAAGTCTGATGGCAGGTCACTGAGTGTGTTCCTTGGGGTGACATGACCAGCCAGCTGATAGAACATTTGGTGGATTCTGTCTGGAGAACAGAGGGGAGGGGCTGGGGCTGGAGTTGGGGGTGACTTGAGGAGGGGTGAGAGATGCTGGGGGCTGGCCCAGGCTGGGGTCAGAGGGCTCAGAGGCTGGGAACAAGCCTCTTGCTGCTGAACATGAGCTTCAACCAACCTGTTTTCTAAAGGATCCAGCCAGTGTCTATTGCTCACTTACCATGTACAGGATGTGAGAGTACAGAGCGGGCCTTTGGCCATGGGGAATCCAGACAGGAATGTGCAGAAAGTTAAATAGTAGCAAGGGATCAAAGTAACCATCCACAGTAGCAAAGCCTCCCAAGGCCTGGTTACCTGTCAGGTCCAAATGGGAGACAAAGCCTGCCATCACCTCCCTGAGAGAAGGAGCCCCTGATAGCCAGCCTGGTGGGGCTAGCTTCTCACCCAACCCCCCGTACCCTTGGTGACCTCTCACTGTCCACCCAGACTGTGACGGAGACACTCAGTCCCCCTCCCTCTTGGCCTGATCCAGGACATGAACTGATCCAGTGAGGACGTTCCTCCTCCTCTCTGGCCAGGGACTTTGCCAGTTAGTGCAGAGCAGAAGGGCAAGGGAGTCACTTGACTGCTGAGTGCTGAAGAGGAGCCAGAGCTTAGTGGGCATGAGCCAGAGCAAGCAGGCATGGCCTCACTTCTTTACCTTTTGCTCAGAAAAGCCACAAAACAGAGAAGTAGAGGAGGAAGGCCTGATCCGGCTGCAGTGGCCTGTCATTTACAAATGGGGAAACGGAGTCCTAGAGAAAGAAAATGATATTCTGGTGGGGGTGGAGCACGATCAGACTTAGAGGCATGAATGAACCCTTCCACCCTCTCCTCCCCTCTGCCATTTCTCTAGGCCCGTTTCCACTTTCTCACTACTTCTTGAAGTTCAGTCATCGAGAGTGGATGTGATCTTCTCAGAGGCGTGTAATTATTGCAAAACGTAGAGGACGGATTCATGCAGTGAGGTTCCTGTCAGGGCAGTGTGCAAAGGTACTTAGGAGGAGCCTCAGAAGCCACGGCAAGCAAGGCCAAGGGGTGGTATGTGGGGTGATGCTGGGTCTCCCTAATCCAGGGCCTCTTGGCGCCGAAGCTTTTTGATTTCCTCAGAGTAGGATTTGATTGTCAACTGCGAGGTTGGCCTTACTTTTCTTTCATTTTTAATTTCCTCCTCAGTCACCAGACTGATGACATTCTGATACTACTGTGAGATTTACAAGGCATGTTGGAGTCCGCTGGGAGCCAGCTCAGGGTGGGAGCTGAGCAAGCCGATGATGGTGCTTCTGTGTGTTGGGGGATGCTCCCGGCAGCCTGCTGTCCCCCCTGCACCTTGCTGAGGCTTCCATGGGGCCCACACCACTCTTGGGTGGCAGTTGGACTGGCAGAGCTATAATATTCCCTGAGCTGATGGCCTTCATGACCACCGTTGACTCTGGCTTCCAGCTGCCTGGCCAGATGGGGCCATTTCTGGAACCCTGCTTGTCCTAGCCTGAATTCCGTGGGAGCCTTAGTAGGTATGGTTCATGCTGTAGACAGTGGCTCCCAGAGGGGCTCAGGGATCTGCCCTGTCTAGACAGGGCTGGGCTTTTCCTTGCACCCTGGCTGCAGGACACGGGCCACTGTGTTTTTCTTTTCCTTTCAGACTCAGTGTCCCAAATGAAACCCCTTGGATAGGAACATTATACATACTTGCTCCAGTGCTTCTCTGCAGACAGTCAAACCCAGCTCACCCTGCTTGAGCTCCTCTTTAAGAGGAGTGAAAACCTGCCTGGATGTTTTGACCTGATCCTGCTGGGTGTCCCTTCGCCAGGGTGAGCAGCTGACCAGTTTTGCCCAGGACTGAGAGGATCCTTGGGATGTAGGACTTTTGTTGCTGAAACTCAGATGGTTCCAGGGAAGCTGTGACTCTTGGTCACTCTGTCTGCAGCCACCCTCGCTACCGACCTGCCAGTCCTGTTTGGCATTTGAGAGCCAGATTTCAAGAGAGTGATGAGCAGAGAGTGGTGTGCAGAGGGGCAGTGCCTGCTTTCCTTTTTCTCTTCTGCTTCCTTTTCCAACATTCATCTTCCCCCTTACAGTCAGTACCGTGGGCCCCCCATGCACTGTGGCCCTGGGCCTTAGGAAAGAGTTTGTTTGGCATGTTAATTTGCCAGCTCCAAGTGCACAGCCTCAAACTGAAGTCTCACTACAGCTGACGGAACAGGACACTTTCTTCTGATCATCTGTAAAGGACATTCCACAGCTCAAGCTCAAGGCTCTTGCTTCACTGTTTGCATCTGAGCAGAAACAGCCTTGCTTCTACAGCTGCGTGTACCTGGACACTATTCCCATCAAATTCAAATCAACTCAGTACTGGGACATCAGTAGTTTTTCAGCTTAGAAATCTTGGTATTCAAAGGGGGACTTAGGAACGAAAATACATCACTCTTGATCTGGATGGAAGCAGATAGGGGGCGGCAGTGAATATCTGCATGTCTTCCAGGGAATCTTCTTGGAGTCATTTCACTGTTTTGTTTGTTACTTTTTCTAGTGTGAAATTGGTTTGGGGGCAAATCTTTAACATCACAGGAGTGAATTCCACAAAGCTTCCTTTTCTTTCCTAAGACTTTTCAATCAGCCATTCAGTGTTAGCACTTGTGGGATTCCAGCCTTAGCCACTGGCCTTTGGAAGCAAACTAGTATTGAGGAGCTGACAAGAAGTTACTTTTCACCCCTTCTCTGCTTTAACACTGTCATTCACCACAGGGCTGGCCACATCTAGTTGTTCACAAGACCCAGTCCCACTTGATTTACAATGTCAAGCAAGCTCCAGTAAGGAAAAACCAAAGTCACTGAATGCAAATTTAGAATGAAAAAAAAAAAATCATTTAGTTCTGTTAACATAGTGTTCTCCCGCCTTTGCATCTCTGGAGCACATCTTCTAGAACCCACAGCTGCTCAGCCCTGTTCAGAGCACCTCCACCTGCTTGGAAGTGCAGGCTGGATTCACATCCCCAGTTACATTACTTCCAGAAAGGCAGGATCCCTGTTGGATGCCCATGAAGCTTATGCTGAGTAAATATTGACAAAGTAGTCTAAAGAGCAAACACTTTGACATTTGTAAGGTCCACTGGAAGGGCTTGTATATATTTATACAGCAGGAATGAGCACCGCATACCAATTTTCCTGAACTTGTTCTGACATAATTCGGCGGAGATAGTGTGTGTGCTGGTGGCTGAGGATGGCTGAGTGTGCACACGGGGGACAGGCCAGGGCTGGGTGGTGGCGGGTCAGGGTCTTCTCTCCCATCTGGAACAAGTGAGCACCTGGGCCCTGGTAGGAAACTTACTCCAAGCTTTTATGAGAATGACTTTTCCAGAAGGAAGAGAGAAAAAAAAAAAGTCACGAAACCTTGTTTCTAATTTAGTACAATTGATGTACTTTCTTTTTACTTTGTAAAAATTGTATTGATGTTTTGGGGCTTTATATTTATTAAAGATTGAGCCTCAAAAATGTAATGAGTAAAAAACGCTTGCTTAATTTAAATTGTGAATCTGTCTGTTAAGAAATGCATTAGGGGTAGGAGAAGCATAAGACATATTAATTGACAGACAGGAACTGCTGTCTCTGAGGTTGATACAAGTAATTTATTACTTTAGAAATGAATGCCACCTCCAGAATGTGCTTCATTAATTTCAAATTTAGTTTTAATTTCAAGCTGTTGCCCCTTGAGAAGAATAAGGTGGCAAATTATGTTTGAAGAGCAGATTTTTTTTTTTCTCCAAAGAAACACCACATTTTAACTATTTAATTTTACAAGTAAATGTGCCCGTCTACTTTGCCTCGTTTCCCCAAGAGCCAAGAAAATGGTCTAGGTAAGGTCAATACTTACCAATGCTTTCTTTTCTCTTTCTCTCCTCCTCCGTGTGTCTCTTCTTTCTGTCCTACCTGTTCCACCTGTTACCAACACAGCCTATGTTTCAGATGAGTTAAAGGTTGCTGCCCTGGTAGACGAAGACATAGACCCAGAAGAGAGCCCTGCAGATGGAGAGCCGTCGGCTAAGTACATGTGCCCGGAAAAGGAGCTCAGCAAGACCTGCCCCAGCTACCAGAACTCCCCGGCGGCCGAGTTTTCCAGCCACGAGATGGACAGCGAGTCCCACATCAGTGAGACCAGTGACCGGATGGCCGACTTTGAAAGCGGCTCCATCAAGAACGAAGAGGAGACCAAGGAGGTGACCGTCCCGCCAGAAGACACGACCGTGTCCGACAGCCTGGAGCAGATGAAGGCCGTGTACAACAACTTCCTCTCCAACTCCTACTGGTCCAACCTCACCCTCAACCTGCACCAGCCGTCCTCGGAGAAGAACAACGGGAGCAGCAGCAGCAGCAGCAGCAGTAGCAGCAGCTGCGGCAGCGGGAGCTTCGACTGGCACCAGAGCGCCATGGCCAAGACCCTGCAGCAGGTGTCCCAGAGCCGCATGCTGCCCGAGCCCAGCCTGTTCAGCACGGTGCAGCTGTACCGGCAGAGCAGCAAGCTCTACGGCTCCATCTTCACCGGGGCCAGCAAGTTCCGCTGCAAGGACTGCAGCGCCGCCTACGACACCCTGGTGGAGCTGACGGTGCACATGAACGAGACGGGGCATTACCGCGACGACAACCACGAGACCGACAACAACAACCCCAAGCGCTGGTCCAAGCCCCGCAAACGCTCGCTGCTGGAAATGGAAGGCAAGGAGGATGCTCAGAAGGTGTTGAAGTGCATGTACTGTGGCCACTCGTTCGAGTCCCTCCAGGACTTGAGTGTCCATATGATCAAAACGAAACACTACCAAAAAGTGCCTCTGAAGGAACCTGTCACTCCCGTTGCAGCCAAAATCATCCCAGCCGCTCGGAAGAAGGCCTCGCTGGAGCTGGAGCTGCCCAGCTCCCCGGATTCCACCGGTGGCACCCCCAAAGCTGCCATGGCGGACACGAACGACACACTTCAGAAGAACTCCAACCCGTACATCACGCCAAATAACCGCTACGGCCACCAGAACGGGGCCAGCTACGCCTGGCACTTCGAGGCTCGCAAGTCCCAGATCCTCAAGTGCATGGAGTGCGGCAGCTCGCACGACACCCTGCAGGAGCTCACAGCCCACATGATGGTGACCGGCCACTTCATCAAGGTCACCAACTCGGCCATGAAGAAGGGGAAGCCCATCATGGAGACGCCTGTCACGCCCAGCATCACCACCCTGCTGGACGAGAAGGTGCAGTCTGTGCCCCTGGCTGCCACCACCTTCACGCCCCCCTCCAACACGCCCGCCAGCATCTCCCCAAAACTGAACGTGGAGGTCAAGAAGGAAGCCGACAAGGAGAAAGCCGTCCTCGAAGAGAAGCCCAAGGAAAAGGAGAAGGCCTGCGAGGAGGAGGAGAAGTATGATATCTCTTCCAAGTACCACTATTTGACTGAGAACGACCTTGAAGAGAGCCCCAAGGGTGGGCTTGATATCCTCAAGTCCCTAGAAAATACAGTCACGTCGGCCATCAACAAGGCCCAGAATGGCACCCCCAGCTGGGGGGGCTACCCCAGCATCCATGCTGCCTACCAGCTCCCCAACATGATGAAGCTGTCTCTGGGCTCTGCAGGGAAAAGCGCACCCCTGAAGCCCATGTTTGGCAACAGCGACATCGTGTCCCCCACGAAGAACCAGACCCTGATCACTCCACCCAGCAGCCAGACCTCCCCCATGCCCAAGACAAACTTCCACGCCATGGAGGAGCTGGTGAAAAAAGTCACCGAGAAGGTTGCCAAAGTCGAGGAGAAAATGAAGGAGCCCGAGGGCAAGCTTTCTCCACCCAAGCGGGCCACCCCGTCCCCGTGCAGCAGCGACATCAGCGAGCCCATCAAGATGGAGGCGTCCAGCGACGGGGGCTTCAAAAGCCAGGAGGACAGCCCCAGCCCCCAGCGGGATGGCTGCAAGGAGGGGAGCCCCGTGGCAGAGCCCGTGGAGAATGGCAAGGACCTGGTGAAGCCCATGAGCAGCGGCCTGAGCAGCAGCACGGCCATCATCACCGACCACCCACCCGAGCAGCCCTTCGTTAACCCTCTGAGCGCCCTGCAGTCCGTGATGAACATCCACCTGGGCAAGGCCGCCAAGCCCTCCCTGCCTGCCCTCGACCCTATGAGCATGCTTTTCAAGATGAGCAACAGCCTGGCCGAGAAGGCGGCGGTGGCTACCCCACCACCCTTGCAGTCCAAGAAGGTGGACCACCTCGACCGCTATTTCTACCATGTCAACAACGACCAGCCCATAGACTTGACGAAAGGGAAGAGTGACAAAGGCTGCTCTTTGGGTTCAATGCTTTTGTCACCCACGTCCACATCCCCGGCCACCTCCTCATCCACGGTGACAACGGCAAAGACATCCGCCGTCGTGTCGTTCATGTCAAACTCGCCGCTACGCGAGAACGCCTTGTCCGATATATCCGATATGCTGAAGAATTTGACAGAGAGCCACACGTCAAAGTCCTCCACCCCTTCCAGCATCTCGGAGAAGTCTGACATTGACGGGGCCACCCTGGAGGAGGCCGAGGAGGCGACGCCCGCGCAGAAGAGGAAGGGCCGCCAGTCAAACTGGAACCCCCAGCACCTGCTCATCCTCCAGGCGCAGTTCGCCGCCAGCCTCCGGCAGACCTCGGAGGGCAAGTACATCATGTCGGACCTGAGCCCCCAGGAGCGCATGCACATCTCCAGGTTCACCGGGCTCTCTATGACCACCATCAGCCACTGGCTGGCCAACGTCAAGTATCAGCTGCGAAGGACAGGTGGAACAAAGTTCCTCAAAAACTTGGACACCGGCCACCCTGTGTTCTTTTGTAACGACTGCGCATCACAAATCAGGACTCCCTCCACGTACATCAGCCACCTCGAGTCACACCTGGGCTTCCGGCTACGGGATTTGTCCAAACTGTCCACCGAACAGATTAACAATCAGATAGCACAAACCAAGTCACCGTCAGAAAAACTGGTGACATCCTCCCCCGAGGAGGACCTCGGGACCTCCTACCAGTGCAAGCTTTGCAATCGGACCTTTGCGAGCAAGCATGCGGTTAAACTTCACCTCAGCAAAACACACGGGAAGTCCCCTGAGGACCACCTTCTGTATGTTTCTGAGTTAGAGAAGCAGTAGCGTTTGCTTTTGATCCAAGTGACTGTAATTCGCTTTGAGGGACACTGTTGCAGGCACCTTAAGGCCCCTCTGTCTTGTTCTTGGCACATGTTCTTATTTTAACTGCAGAGAAGCACTCTGGGCTGGACTGTTTTGTATAACTGTACAGTGTTTAATAGCGGTGCATACTCAGCTGTTGTTACTGGTAAGATATGAAGGTTAAAATGCAGTGGTAAGTGTTTGGAACTTTGTGTAAATGGGATTTAGTTGTGAGCATCCCCCGATGCTTCAAGCTGCATGCATTAACAGACAGTTTAATTAAGCATTTATGACGAAACTGGGCACACTTTTCCACGCGGCTCAAGTGTGCTGGCATTTCTCACCCTTTCATCTTTAGCCCTCTGAGTACTTTGAAGCACTTTTGCATTGATTTGGTTAAAAAAATAAAATAATAATAATAATGTATGAAGCTCTGTTTTTTAAACTCCTTACCAGCTTAGTTATAATTAATAATATGAACCTCCATTTATGCAGGTCTGCAGGGGTATAACACGCCTTGAAATTTAAAAGAATATTATTTTCACATTGAAACATAGATGTATATATTGTATAGATTTCAGACTCTTATGAAAAATGTGATTGTGGGTAAATGACCTTTTCTCCTGCATTTATAGCAACAGTGTTTTATGTACCTGCTATGCTCTGGGCATAAGCCGTGCCTATGTATAGTGTATATTTCTTTTTCTTTTTTTTTTTTTTTTAAGGTCTATGGGTTTTGTTTTTTACATGCAAACATTGTAAATTATACAGAAGATACCACAGATAGCATTTATAAAGTATACAGAAACATTATCTGAAAGCAAAGTATGATTGTTTGTTTTGCTATACAGTACATCTATATTGATAGAGGTTCACGTTTAAATTATACATATTTATTAGCATCATATTATCATTTGTTTTGAGCAGTCTGAATAAATGAGGCCAGGAGATCCATCCATGGCAGGCATCATAACTATTTTGCACATTATTTTTAAAGGTATTTATTAGAAATCAAAAAAAAAAAAAAACCACACTCAAAATAAACTCAGTGCTCAAAGGGTTAAGTCTATTTGAAAAGGAAAAAAAAAAAGAACAAAAAAAAAGAGAGAGAGAGAGAACTTGTACTGTATTTCCTAAACATTGATAAAGCCTTTAAAATGTGTGTACTGTAATACTTTGCTTAAAAGTCACGAGGCATTCTGTGATACAACCTCTTTTACTTATTTATAAGCCCTCTTGGTTGCTTTCCATATTGTAGGACGCCTTTTTATTTCAATTGGTAACTTTCTGTTTTGTTCTTCCTAATTATTCTCCCAAGATCCCACACTGCAGCTTTATCTTTAGGCTTATGAAAGGTAACCCGTGGTTACCGGCTCTCCAAGTGATTCTGTTCTTCTCCATTTTTGGCAGTTAATTTGCAGAAGTAACTGACAGCTGACACCATATGAGAACCTATGTATAAAATATTGGCATGTAAACAGCACAGAGACTCTGTGCCCTGTTTTGTTGTTGACAATGAACCACCATTATGTGACTCTTCATATAACCCTCTTTTCTACGGCAGCATTAAAATTGTCTTTTTGCTATAATTTTGTGTTGCGTTCACAATTATGTCTGAAATGTGCTACGACTAACGAGCACATTAAAATTAAATTGTATGCGATCTGTTTATGACTGAGTTGGTTGCTGTGTCTGCCAGGTGCTGGCAGTCGGAAGCCGCCCGTAAATCAAGGGAGTTTTAGTGAACTTTGGGCTTGGAGAGCAGCAAGCATTCACTCAGAGGCGGCGTGGACAGAATTTTCCCCAAGAATAAAAACGTGAAAGAAAGGAAGATGTTCCTGTGGGGTTAGATTCTTGCTGGGAAGGCAATGTTACCAAGTATCGGTAGCGGAGCCTCGGTCACACCTGGCGACCTGCGTGGGGGCGGGAGTTGAGTCTCCCATCTGGATGAGAGAAGTCCAAGTCAGGGCCCTGAGCCCTGCCCATGGCAGATGGGAGGAAAGGTTTTTGGAAGGCTCGGTGCAGGGCGATTCCTTCCTGTTGATTCGGGATTTTCAAGGAGCAGGAAACTGAGCCCAGCTGGGCAGGTAGACCCTGGGGTCCATGCTCTCTCTACTGTGCTAAAGTGAGCACAGATAACAAGGTGTAGGGGGGCGGGGAGCCTGAACCCATCCACGGGAGGAGTGGGGAGAGCATTTATATGATAATCACAAGCTTTTATTAGCCCCGGCAAATCATGCCAACAAAACGCTGGGAACATCATGTAAAATTGTAAAATACCTTTATTACTATATTCAGACTACTCTTGCAGTTATGTGGAATCGTAGCTCCTAACCTAGAATTATACAAATGAGAGATGTATTACATCCATGTAATATATAAAACACCTCCACGTTAAAAAAATACTCTTTTATTAAAAATTTAAATTAAGCCCTTTCAGAGATGTTCAGCAACACGCCTACGTTTTTTTTCCCCCATTCATCCCCACCCTTTTTTGTCAAGATGAGGCCAAAATTTCTGTCTGCTCTACTTTCTCTCGGCAATCCATCTCTCTCTGGGTTTTTAGAGAGAAACTCACTAGAGTTTAAAATGGGTTTCTGGCAAGTGGGGAGGTCTGTGCTGGCTCTGCTTGCCCTGTGATGTAGACACAGTCCGACTGTGGCCTCAGGCCCTGCAGAGGGGCTTTCCCTTCTGGGTCTCCGGCCTTGTCGTCTTTCCCGTCTCCTCCCCGGTGACCTCCACAGTCCCTCCCAGAGCAGCTCTTCACCCTGTCTGCCCCTACTTGGGACATCGTACGTTTCCCCTGGGGGCCTGGCTCCCCCCTGGAACCCGGCTGGGGACAGAGACACCCTCCCCACTGGGCCTTCCACATCTTCACATCCTGGAGCCCAGATTTCCACTCTTGAATTTTTCACAGGTTAAATATAGCATCGGTTTATTAGAATCCAAAGTCCTGCATCTAACAGATTAAACTGACAACACTTCCATCACCACCAGGGCCCATGTGGCTTGAAGGGAGAGGGGATTTGTGCAAGTGAGGCTGGGAACCCCACCCCCAGTTTACAGTTTTGGAGAAGAACCTGACACCCTACCCATCTCCTTCACCCCATCTGCAAGATTAGCTCTAGGACTTCAGTTTGGGTATAGACATGAGGAGCTATGGCCAAGATAGGTATCAAGTTCTATGCCTCACTTAGCCCCCGAGCATATAGCCAAGAAAGAACCACTCATATTAATGGGGCCCAGAAATTAGCTTTACCTCTGGAGGAAAAAAGTGATGAGGCAGTGGAGGGCCTGAGGCATGAGTGCAGCCTAACCTGGTACAGTGGCAATTCCCTAACCATGCATTATGGCAGAAGGTGGGGCCGGCTGGGATCTCATCCGGCTTGGAAATGGAGGGCCGTTGACTCCCAAGTTCATCTCATCAAACCCTTCCCTGGCTGGAGAGTGAGCCACTGTCCAAACAAGGCTTCCAGTCACAGCCCAGAATGGCCCTGATTTTCCTGAGATCAGTAGGGGAGATCTGAAGCTGCATTCCAAGTGCAATGTAGTTGCATACTAGTTCTCCTACCATTGATGTTAATAGAGAATGTGAGAGCAGGAAGGAAGGGTCATCCAAGTCAGGTCTATAAACGATTCCAGGGAGGCGGAGGGATGGTGCCAAGTGAGGGAGGTTTTAATCACAGGTGTGTAGGTGACCCCGACCTCACCCCGCCCAAGCCCAGGCTTGTTGCAGTCTTACTGTATATCTTCGAGCCATCACATTTACGCAGTATCTTAAAATAACATTTGTGATAAATGTGCAATTTAACTAATTTATGGTGCTATGATGTGCTCAGGGCTACATGCAAGATGAAAATCTTAAATGGAGCTTGAACAGCTCACTTCACAACAAGAAATCAATATGCCACATCTTAGCTATTCGCTGCCGTCAACATTTAGCAAAAAAATATCAGTGATGTATCTTTAAGTTTGAGGCAGCAAGAATTCTATAATTAACCAAAATCTTACATAGTTGAAGAGGGTGGGTTATGATGAAGACCCAGATCTCCCTGGCATCTTCGTTCTATTTTCATTCTGCAAAAAGGAGAAAAAAAATATTGATAACCACCAAAGAGGCATTTCTTTGCCGGGTGCTAAGGAGAGTTTAGGTGGAGGTGGTTATCCTGGGAGGGTTCCCCAGCAGAGCTCAGGGCTGAAGTCTGCAGATCTAGAAGAATTCATTCTCTTAAAATCAGACCACGCCAACTAGGTGGACTTCACTGCCCTCAGTCCCTGACCCACCTATTGTTTCGCAGACCTGGTGACTGAATACTTGACAAAAGGCCATAGTAGCTGCGAAGCTCTGGGGAGAGTCATCTCGAGAGCCGAACCCTGAAGAGAGGAGTCTGAGAATGGTCAAAGGACAGGAGATGATGGGAGGAAATAAGGCTGCGGTGAACAAATCCGGTACTAAAACTATTGTCTCCCGAGATTTCTAAGTCATTCCATAGAAAAAAAATCAAATGATTTTATTTTTCCAGATTCATCTGTGCAGCTCTTTTGAAATTGGAAAATTGCAATCACATTTTATTCTGTTGACTATTTAGCACAAAAATAATCCACTTGGTATTAAAGGAAGCAATCATAAGAATGAAAACACACAAATCCCAACACCACTCTTTAATAATAAATACTTTAACTTTAAAATAATAGCTATTATCCTTTTAGCTAATGGAGAAATTACCATTTTTACTCTGCCAGATAGTTATTCTTTTGGTAATAGAAACACTAACCTTTTTTCTCCCTAGGGATTTATTAGTAAGCACGTGTAATCTTTGGCAAAAGGGAACCTGAAAATGCATTTCCCTGGGGACCCGGCGCCAGAAGATGCCTTTCAGCCCGCAGCTGACCTCAGAGACACAGGAAAGGTACTCGCGCTTCTGCTCCCACGCGATTCCAGGGTGTGCTGGCCTTTGCAAAATATGCTATAGTTAGCTTCAAAAACCATCTCACTCCTTTGGGGGAAGGCCTCAGCTCTGTCTCATGGCATAAAGCTTCTGGGAGCGGAATTTTCTCCTGACAAACCCCACCTCCCTGTGTGTGCAGTACGGCAGCCTTGTGGCTGCCGAGGCCTGGACTCCCGGGATCAGCGCAGAGCAGGGAGCAAACAGGATTTTGTTTCCAGAGAGATGCTCGCTCTCCACACAGGCATCAGGTTTCCCCAAGCCAGAGGCGGATGCACCATTTTCAATCTCCAAAGATGTGACAGGAGGCCACCCCTAGGAGGACTGTAAAGGCGAACATTTGGGTGGGCTTTGATGGTCCCCAAAGGATCGCAAATCACCCTCGATTTGGGATCATGTTCCCCGCTCAACCAAAACAGTGGATTTGCCAGATTGTTGGTCAGTGACCTGACAGTCCTGGACAGCCTGATGGTGACTCAATCAGCCCATGGCTGTGGACATCAAGAGTGACTTAAATCAAAGTTAGCAGCTTCTTGAGGCTCGGCATTCAGGGGTCAGTGCCCTTCCCTACATCCAAAGAGCCAGGTGTTTTCAAAATTAAATTCTAATGATAAAAGATCAGAAGAACTGCTTTTCCACCACCTTTGTATAATGTCATGTACTAATATATTCTTAATAAATCATCCCTGATGATAATGATGATAAGCAAGGTGACCTCTTTCCAGAGATTAACATCCACAATTAGCTACTCAGGAATTAGGATACACTATTATTTACTGTCTAACCTGAGCAGTCCAAACATAGTGGCCATCAGCCACACGTGGTCATTCAAATTTAAATGAAATAAAGTGAAACATTTCATTCCTCAGTCTTACCGGCCACTTTACAAGTGCTCGGTAGGCACACACGGTTAGTGTCTACTCTTTTGGACCGCACAGATACGGAACGTTACCATCATCACAGGATGTTTGCTTGGACAGTGCTATCTATACCATTATTTAAAAGCTTTTTCCTAATTAAGAGCTCAGATCTTAATGATGAAAGTGTGTTTTTAGTCCTTGGGTATTTCTAAGAATCTTTATTTTCCCAATATGGGTGCAGGCAACATTCTCACGTGCTAATGTCTCTAATCAAAGCCAAGGACATACATAATTAACCTTGAGCATAAAATTATAAACAGAAGTGCAGGCATCAGTGTAGGAAGTTGCAGATCGTTCCCCCTGCTGTGGGTATTGTCTGGGCTGCAAACTCCAAAGCCCAGAGAGCTGATGGATGTGGCCATGACCTTGCTTTGCCCTTAGCTGGCAACGAATCAGGCAGTCCCTTGCTGCTCTCTTTGCCCAAGTGGACTTGAATCCTTTCCTGGGACTTGGAGACTCAATACATGGCTCTGAGACTGGCATGGCTCTTGTTCCCAACATGTGAGACCCGAGGGTTCCATGCCCACCTGTGCCTGCAGACTCTACCAAGCCTCTATCTCCTCTGCTGTAGTCCCAGGCAGCAGCAGGGGGTGGGGGTGGAGCCCCATCCTGCTCTCTCTTTAAAAATTAAAATATATAAATAGGACTTGGGAAACGACTTTTTAAATTTGGAGGGTTAAGTTTGAAAAATTATTGCGTTTCAACATTTCACTTCCATTATTTTTTTTTTTCCCACAGCAGGATTCCAGGACACATTTACGACCGTCATAATTGTGAGTTAGAGATCTCCCAGGCCAAGTGAAATGAAATTACGAGAAACTGAAATCTGTTTTAATTGGAGCATTTATGGAAAAAAGAAGTCAGAGTGGCTGCTTTTTTCCTTTATGTGACTCCGGTTCATAGCCGTACCTGCGTCCAGAAACGAGGGCTGGGGAAACTTGGGCCAAGACAGAGTGGGAAGGAAAGGAGAGAGAATGAGGTAGGTGTGTCAGGAAGGAGTCATTTTCTTAGCTGAAAAAAAAAAAAAAATGGAGGTACAGTCGCCGGAGTTCCGCCTCAGTGACCATGAAACCGAGTCGGCAAAAGCTGAAGGACCCGGCTCCTGAAAGCCTCATCAGGGCTTGTCATCGCTCTAATGAATATCATTTAAATTGCTTTGTATATTGGTGGAGTTTGGATGTCGATTTAATTTGTGCATGTGTTTGAGTTCTTCTGCTTGGCTAGGCTAACAGAGAAGCAGCCGCTTAATGAAAACTGAGTTGGTGACAGTGAGATGCGCTCCAACCCAGTCAAATGGGTTTGAAGGGCTGCAGTGACAGGCCTCAGACAGAAGCTGCTCTGGCTGAGGGACGAGAAAGGAGGCTTTCCTGCATCACAGGGACCTGCTGGGCGGTGAGGCCGATGCGTGTGGTTGTGCTAAACTCACACACGCGGTCTTTGTGTGGCCTGGCCCACCCTCAATCCCGTGGACTCCCGCTCCGGGCAAAAGGGGACCATGCTAGTGGAGCTGGGGTCCTTTGCAGTCTCCCCTCCCTGTGGTTAAGTGGCACCTTGATGGAACTGCTGGGGTTGGCAGTGGTAAGGGGAGACTTGGAGCCTCCTTCTCAAGTAAGGGATGTGTCCTGAGGCCCCAAGCTGAAATGGCAAGAGAGCATCCTCGTGGGCTTCTACCCCTAAAGGCAAAGGTCTCCTCCCACCCCGAGGGGTCTCTCTATCCAGGTGTGGAGAAGCTCAGCTCTCTCAAGATGGTCACTTGCCATCTTCTTCTTGCTTCTTCCCAGCCATCCTGTGAGGGAGGCCAGCTGGGATGCCTGTAGAGCCCGTCTGTAGAAGAGGCCCAGGATGAGCACTATGTCCTGCTCTGGCCCACAGTTGCTATCAGGAAAGTCAGCCAGTCTACTGTTTGCAGAAGCTCTAGGAACACAAGAAAGTAAAGTCACTCAGTCATGTCCAACTCTTTGCCACCCCGTGGACTGTAGCCTAACACACTCCTCCGTCCATGGTATTTTCCAGGCCAGAGTGGGTTGCCATTATTTCCTTCTCTGGAGGATCTTCCCAACCCAGGGATCGAACTTGGGTCTCCCACATCATAGGCAGATGCTTTACCTTCTGAGCCACCAGGGAAGTTAGAAACACAGGCTGAGCGCAAACCCATTCATCTGCTGACCCTACACTCGATCCTCTACTCCAAAAAAGCCGTGGTTCTGGGAAGAGTCTGATGTTCAGCCCTGGTGTTTCACTCAGAGACTGAGTCTTGGCTCCAGTTTCATTGTGGGCTCCCCAAGAGGCCACATTACCCTGGAGGTACTGATCCAGGTGGTGTGCCCAGGCCTGAGGGCTGGGACAGGGTAGGGGCAAGAGAGCGTATAAAAAGACCCCTTCTGTGCCTTCTCTATGCTCTCTAGCTATTGAACTCCACACTGTTTTCCCCAACTTCTCATTATTTCCTTTACAAATATTGTCAATATTTGCATTATCAACAAAGTATCATAGAACCTGGGGGCGGGGGGGAATCACAAAGGAAAGTGTGCTTGGCCTCTAAGCTACTTCCTCTGCTTGCTAGATCCCCTCCACCCCTATCCCTGCAGGACTCTGTTTCTGGGTGGAGGGTAGAGGGAAAGACAACCTCTCAAGATTGGAAAAGAGATGAGCTCATTCTACATGGGACTGAAAGCCAGAGAGGTGACGTGTCCGCAGGAAAGTCAGCGTCTCTCTTCCTGTCGTCAAGAGCCAAGGGGATGAGGGGGTCAGGGGGAGGAAGTGCTGGTAAGAAGATGGTGCCTTGGGCATGGGCCTGCTGAAGATTGTGGGAGCACACACAAGGTGGGTGCCAGACACCCAGAGAATCATAACTGCAGGAGCACTTTGGTATACAGCCCATTTGGCAGTGGGGCTGGCTTTCTGGAAAATGGGGACCCACGCTTTTGTCTTGAGAGAAGAAGCTTCTGTGAGCCCAAGACATGGGGTGGGGCACTGGCGAGGTTTCCTTGGATCTGGACAAGTCCCATCTCAGGGAGCTGGACCATGAGACCAGAGCACAGTCACCCCCACCCTGTGCCCAGCACCCAGAAGAAAGAAATAATGCCTGAGACCCATCCTGAGCTGTCCTGACCTCTAATGAGTTTGGAGTCAAGCTGGAGAAAGGAGACAAAACAATAGTGACAAATAAATGACAGTGTCCAATTATGAATGAAATTGGGCAGTAAACAAAGAGAAAGATTACAAGTCTCTGTCTCCAGATTTCAAAGTGCCCTGGCTGCGAGCCGATCTTTAGACTAGACAGGCCTGACTGGACCTTGAGGGTTGGATAAGATGTGAACTTACAGGAGGAGCCAGGGGATGGCCTCTCTTATAAGAAACCACAGGAAGGCTGGTTGCTCAGCTGCCTTCTGGCTTTGCCTTGAGATGGCAGGACTGATGGCGGAGCCTCTCGCATCCTAAGAAGCGCCTCTGAATCCTCTGAAACAAAATATTTCTGAAACAATTGCAGTAATAGATGTTTTTTTAAAAAATTCTATTCCACCTGGAGGTCTTTCTAGGATTTTCTACTGTAGCTTCTTGACCATTTAGAGCTTCTGGCCCCTTTCTCAAAAGTTTGTACACCTGCTTAATCCCAGGGGCTGTGGGCTGTCTGAGATCCACTCACAGGCCTTGGGAGGGGGTTCAAGTTGGCATAAGTTGCCCTCTAGAACTTGTAATTAATGTGGTACCCATTCTTTTCCAGGCTTGGGTGTTCAGGGGTGCTTGTCAAGATGCTGTCAGCAGGGATTTCCTCCAGATATTAAGCAAAGAAACAGAATTTGGCTCACAAGACCTTGATGCTGGGTAAGATTGAAGGTAGAAGGAGAAGGGGATGACAGAGGATGAGATGGCTGGATGGCATCACTGACTCAACGGACATCAGTTTGAACAAACTCTGGGGCATAGTGAAGGGCAGGGAAGCCTAGCATGCTGTAGTCCATGGGGTTGCAAAGAGTTGGACATGACTTACTGACTAAACAACAATGCCTGAAATTCAGGCATACCAGCTTCAGCAATCTTGAGAAGAAACACTTTCCATCACAAGAGGGGAGCCCAGGACCAGGGCCTTCCTGACCTTCCTGGACCAACAGCTGTGATTCTGATGGGCAGGAGGTCAGAGTCTCACCTCAACCTGCTTTCAGCCCAGAGTAGCAGGATGCTCTCTGCCCCAATGCCAGGTTCAACCTGTACACTTAGGGTGCAAGTTTGGGCTGCAGATGGCCCTGTTTACCAGTTGAATGTGTTCCTCTGTGCATCTTGAGTAATGTCAGCTTTGCTAATGGGGTGATGAACCCCAGTGAACCTCTTAGAACCTTAGAGTGGCTCCTCTGAACAAAGGATCTCAATTCTCCAAAAGCCTAATGAGAAACCAGGCTATAGCGTTCCCATGGGACCCCAGGAGCAGCTTCTCCTTGATGGAGGCATCTTTTCTTCCTGGGGCCAGAGGTGTACCAGGTTGAATGCCACTGACCTCAGGAACCTCTTGGCCAATCTCTCCCGAGTGGCCAGCTGGAGGCCCAGCACCCACCAAAGGCCACCTGTCCTTTTGGTTGTCACTTCTAGACCCTGAGATGGCTGCAGACCAGAGTGTACTAGGAAGAAGAGCCTTCATATATTGGCCTCTCTGGCATGTGAACTAACAGTGAATAATTACCTGGCACAGGTGGCGAAAGGTAGCCCTTGGATTGAATACCACCAACAGACTGTTTGGTTTGCACCATACATAAAAACAAACAAACAAAAAAAGGCCCCCAAACCCCGACTTTAACTGATTGCCATATTTTGAAAATTGGAAGATTCTATAGAGAATTCTGACATCTCTAGATGCCACATCCCTAGATGACAGCAAGTGGCTTCCCATCTTAGGTGGGGCCTGGGCTCCCAGGTTGGCCCTGAAGCCTACTGCTCCCTGTCTTCTGTGGGGGGCGAGGCTCCTGCAGAAGTAGAAGCTGAGGCTGTGATTTGGTGTTGATCCTCCCTTTGACAGGTGACCCAGAAAAGTTCAAATAGAACCAGGGAAGAGGGGAGACAGAAAGGAAGCCAACTCGAGACGCAGTAAGGAGCAGGTCGCCGCTGCAGCAACAGGGAGCTCTCACCCATCCCTGGTTGAGCACTGCTCCCTGTGCATGCAAGATGAGCCTGGGGCCTTAGCAACCCAGGTGCTTGCAACAGGGAGCCTTTGGCTGATTCAGTGATGGTGGAGTTGCAGGGACACAGAGGGTATGGTAGTACCTGCCATCTGGCTGCACTAAGCCACATAAGGTCACATCTCACTTCTGTACCTCTGTAGGCCTTTCTTCCGGCTGGACTCTTTGGTCCACTGAGACAGTTCTTGGCAATAAGGAATGACTTGGCCAAGGTAGCACCCCATGTCAGCCTGCAGAGCTGAAACTAGCACTCAGGTCTCCCCCTTCTCCTACATGTTTTTACTACCCTGTGCATCTTATCCTGGAGAGACTAGAGCCCTGGATGCCTCACTCATCCATTTTATTTTATATCCTTATTTATTTATTTATGTGTTAATTACCCATCTAGTTCCAGAGGTAACGTAGGGCTTCTGTCTAGCTCATTAATTGCCTCATTGCTGGCTAGAAACAGAAGGGTGGGAAATACAATGAGTGGGGGGGCCCACAGAAACTGTGAGGGACCTGGCATTTGGCTGCAGACCCCCCACTTCCATCCCTCTCCTGGACCCACACATAAGGATAGCATGCAGGAAATGTTTCCACTCAAGAAGTCCCTCCCATGGGAGTCCCATCCGTGGCACAGAGCACATCTTGCCCTGAAACTCCACGGTGGAGATCCCACCACTCCAGCCAAGGAGGGAGTGAGGGCTCAGACAGAGCCACCGACCTTCATGCCTTGCTTGGCTCCTCACACTTGCTACTAGGGGTGGTGGTGGGCAAGGGGTGGTGAGGTTATAAATGCCGGAGGCGGCAGGGAGGGCTTCTGACACAGCTCCATGCAACTTTGCTCAGCTTCAGACAGTTCTCATCTGGGCCCCCACCCCCACCCCACCCCTGCCTTTTCTCTGTGGGGGGCATAGATGTGTCTTGCTCTGTTGGAAATGCCCTGTCATCAAGTTAGCGTGAGAACACACACAGATCACCATAGAATCACAGTGGGTACAACTGCCATGAGAATTTGTAGGTGAGTTTCCAGCCCCTGCACCCCCAGAGCTGATCAGGGGCGGGGTGGCATTGAGCCATACCTGGGTGCTGGGCTAAGATCCTGAGCCTCAGAGCGTGGCAGGAATTGCCTCATGTCACCCTCAGCAGTGCCATCCGTCCTGCCCATTTCTGCTCTCCATGCCAATGCGGCAATCAATTAGTCTAGGAATGGACAAAGGGGGTTACAGGAAATTAATTTCATTTGGGTTTCCTCTCCTGAGGGCCTGCTGGCAGCCAGCTCTCCCAACACCCACTTGTCCGCAGCCCGAATGCTCCGTCCATCAGCTCTTGTCCAAGTTAACTATTCATTTTATGTATTTTAATTTGGGCAGAACATTTATTTGGCTTAAATTTCCTTTTCAGGGGTTGGAATGTGCCTTCCACACACAGGCAGAGATGATCTGCTCGAATTTCGTCAGAAGGAGTTTAGTTTACAAAGATAGTAACTGAGCTATTAAAACCAACAACCCCTTTTAAAGCAAACAGACCATTAAAATATAGGAACAGTTTATGGCATAAATAAAATGGAGGATATAGATTATTTAAAGATAAGATTTTCAAGAAACAGGGAGAAAAAAATTTAAATAATTTCTCCACGATTTTTTTTTTTACAAAGTGAACTTAAAATGCAAATGCAAATTAAAAAAAAAAAAGCACAGAAAAACATTAAAAATCTATCTTACTAGTAAAGATATAGGGAAAAGCTTGACTTTCCCTTCTAGATCTGTATATGATTTCTAAGGGGCAGGGTGGGGGGAACTACTTGAATTCATAAAAGACAGAATTTACCCAGCTTATGAAGCCATACTGTGGAAAAAGAAGCGACATTTGCTTCTAGATCATTCTCTGGAGCCGACTGACAGATACAATAATTTCGTCCATTAGTCCGATCCATTGTCTTCCTTCGGCACAGAAGTACTGTACCGCGGAGGTAGATTTCCACTGCTATGCATATTTTAAGGGTTATTTGGCAACACGAGTAAAGCTAAAAGTAGCCTCTTAATCTAATTAATTGACATTTCTGAATCTTGCTTTCACAACAACACATGGTTTCATGTTCTGGGTTTTAGCACTTGTCAAGCTTTTTTGGAGAATGTTTTGGTCAGAATGACAAGATAATTTGTGACTGAGGCTCCAAGCTAGAGAAGTGTTTAAGGCTATAATGATTTATTATCATCACAGAATAACAAAATTTACAAAGTGTTTCATCAGAATTTTTGAAATAAGTTTGCCACCATAGGAGAAGCATCGGGGTGGGGGTGGGCTGGCTTCGGAGACAGGGAGGGCTCCGACTGCATATACAAACTCAGCCATGACTGATTCGCTAAAATTTCTCTATTAAATTTATCTCTGCACGTTCCTTGAGAGAGAAACCCCAGAGCACTTTAGGAGGACAAGAGGTGATAGAGCAGAGAGAAAAATCCACTTCTTCCCCTTTTTGTAAGCAGGAAACCCAAGTCCCCAACTCCACGCCTAACATATATGTGGCTCCAGTCAACGATGAATTTCTACATTTTGGCAACGGTCAGAGTGAAAGTAGTCGCACTATCTATAGAAACTTTGAGATGGAGAACACTTGGAGTATGCTACTGAAAATGCAAGAAACACATTTTTGAAAGGATGAAATAATATCACTGAGTGACAGTAAATTAACATGCTGACATTTGCAGACTTTCAGAGCATTGCCATAAAAAGAAGTAATACAACATGACTAATTTGGACTTCTTCTTTCTTCCTTCCTAGGGAGAGACAGCCCTGCCCCTCCAAGGCCACCCTGCAGGCTTTGTCTACCAGGCACTTCCTCCTCCCTCCCAGGAAGCGCGTGTGACTCTAACACTCCCTTGCGCTCCCACATTGCCTCTTGGAGATTCTGGGGGAGAAGGCAGTTTTGATTTCTGCAATTGGAAGATGCTCTTCCAAACGGCAGGAGGATGTTGCTTGGCTGGCAGTGGGCACACATGAGGGCCACGGCCCAGATCCCCTGGCGGTAGGGTGCCAGGGTTGGGAGAGTCCTCCAACACCCCTGAGCACCACTGCACTCTTGGAGAGACTGAGGCACAGACAGTCTGTGCATTCCCAGGTCGCTCTGCTCGCTCCTGAACCAAGTAGCCAACCTGGAAAGCCCTCCCAGTGGAAACAGGCATTCTCTCAGCCTCCCAGCACAGGGAGGAATAGGAAAGGGCCCTTCTTAAAGCCAGCACAGTGCTTGGCACATGGAAAGCACCTGATTAACTTTGCTAAACTAAAGAAAAGTGATTCTCCAAAGCCCCTTAGTGAGGGCCCTCCCACTCAACCTCCCCTTTCCTCAGAAGCCTGGCCTCCACTGACAAGATGCCATTCTCTCTGGAGCAGGATGCTCCTTTGTCCTAAGAGTTGTACTTCCCAAGTGAGTACCACTCCCCTCCATTGGATACAGATGAAGTGTCTGCATCCTCACAGCCTAGCATGGTGCCTGGCCCACGGCAGACTCTCAACAAAATGTGTGCTCCCTCCCTTCCAATGAGAAAGAGACTCTTTCTCCTTCTGGAAGCAGACTACCTGGAAATGAATTCAAGGTTTTGAAAACTGCTCGTGGCCAGCATCAAGCTGAGGGCTAGTGTCATAGCCAGAGCCCCTCAACAAAGGCTAGGAGGAGGTACACAGAGACTAAATGATGCCGAGTTGGGCAGACATCTGGGCTCTGAACAGTTAACCCGGGAAATTGGCACAGAATAGAGGATGTGCTGGGCTTCCCCTGTGGCTCAACGGTAAAGAATCCACCTGCAAATGCAGAAGTTGCAAGTTCGATGCCTGGGTTGGGAAGATCCCCTGAAGGATGACATGGCAACCCACCCCAGTATTCTTGCCTGGAGAATCCCATGGAGAGAGGGTCCTGGTGGGCTACAGTCCATAGGGTCACAAAGAATCGGACACGACTGAAGTGATTTAGCATGCATGCACACAGAGGATGTGCTAAACATTCGTACCTTTGATGCTGTTGTAATTATTAAAAGCAAATCAGAAGAGTCCCCTTCCTCCCTGCATCCAGGCCCCTGTCAGATTGGGAATATTTCAGCTGTGCCGAAGACTCTGTGGGCTTCCTTCCTTCTTCCCTCTGGAGCCTGAGATGGAACTCTAGCTCAGCCCTGGCTTTCTGAGGATACAAGGGGTCCAGCAGGGTTGAGGGGTGGGGGGACATTGGCGCCCATGGAGACTCACAAAGGAGACACTGTTCCCTTGCTCTGCCTAAAGTCCCAGCTTCCCGGGCAAACACTGCCTGGTCCTGTCCGCAGGCAGCATTCCAAGAAGAAAGGCTGAGGGTTTCCGGAGAACCAGGGCTCCTTCTGAGCAAAAGATGGAGTGAGCTCAGAAGCCCAGGACAGGTGCTCTCTCAGTCCCGGGGGGTTCTCAGGGTTCCACCACCCCACCCTCTGGACTAGGGGACCACACGTACCCCACAGAGAGTGGCCATTTCCGGGCATGTGCTGTGCTCTCACCAGACCCGCCTGGCTGGTCCGAGGATTTGCGAGCCTTGGGCCACGTTGTGGGCAGAGACTGTTACGAGGTAACATAAGTTGAGAGTAACCTTTCAGCAGAACAGTTTGAGTTAAAATAAAGGGATTGAAAAAGAGTACAATGACCAAAAAAATCTATAAAAATGCAATTGCGCTAATATAATTTTATCACTTATTTAAAAATTTAGTCGACCCAAAAGACTACCAAGTGTGAAATTAAGGAACAGCTCCTCTACTTTTATGGAAATCACTCTTCCTCACTTGTCTAATAGCCTGATTTTGTCAGATCATTTATTTCCATGGTTTTAAAATGAGCTTGACAGACAGAATTTTATAACACCACTTTACTGCAAATAAGAACATCATTTTCGCTTATTAAAACTGAAGCTTAGAGAAAGCATTAAAATTAACAGTTCACTCTGCTTTAACCTTTTGAATACTGCCGTGACTTTACACTGAAGACTATGTGTAAAGGCAGGCCTCGGGGTGGGGGGTAGATGAAGGAGGTGGGACAGGGCATGGAGCCCAGGTCTGCGGGGACTCAGACGGAATGCCCACCCAACCGGAAATGGCTGTGATAATGCCCAAAGGAATTCCCTGCCTGGGCTAAGCACCATCAGGGGAAGACCCACCCCAAGGCCCTGGGGAAAGCCACAGGAGGCAAGGGGTCTGCTTTCCTCCTGGGAGACTAAATATTCAGGGCGTGAGTCACAGACTCCTCCTCGTTTATTCAACAAGCAATACTGGATCTTTCATTTGCAGGCACTGTTCTAGGCACTTGAAGTAACACCTGACTTAAACCAACTCCCTGACCTTGGGGAGCTTAGCATATCACTGGAGGAGACAGCCCACAATCCAACAATAAATGTATAGTCTCAGGCTTGGCAGGGCTATGCAGGAAACTGACGAAAGGTCAAGGACATTTAGTAAGTGTTTGCTGGCCTGAAGTGATCTTCCTCTGGCTCAGGACCTTGGGTTGGAAGGTCCAAGGTGGTTGTCCTGGCCATGGTGAAAGTTGGCCATCCACTTCTGATGCCATGAGGCTGAGGTCTGGGGCACCAGCTGTACGTGTGCCTGAAAGCTTGTCCAAAACCTCAGAGTTTGGACAAACTCTGCCCTCATGGCTGACTCAAGTGCCTGGGAATTACCACCCCTGGGAGCAGCAACCAGCCAATGATTGATGAGAACGGATGTGTGGATGTCCCCACTCCTCATCCCTCGAAGGATAAAGTTGTGTGTGCCCAGGTCTTCATAGCGATTAAGCTCCTCGGCCCATTTTTTGCCTTCTTAATATCTCCATGACAACATGCATTCACCCCCAACCCCTGACCATCCCAAGTCGGGCGTTGGTCCTGAATTCTTGGCTCAGAGCCTGGGAAATCAAAGGATCTTCCCAACCCAGGGAAGGCTGGGAAATCTAGTCCAAGGCAAAGATTAGTGTCCTACAGCTGGACTGATTGCTCTTGCTTCCCCCAGCCCCCCAGTAGTACCTCCTTGTGTGCACTACTTAGAACTCTCCACCCATACCCACTCCACCTCTCCGGTAGGCACCAACTGGATCCACCCAGGAGTAACCCAGGCAGTCTTGAAGTACTGCAAATTAGCAGCTCATGAGACCACCCAACCAACGTCAGGAGTGAAATCAAGAGGGAAAGTCATCCTTTCCCAGGGTGGATGGTTCTGAGATACATGTCATGGGGTCTCCCACTGGTCGCACGGATGATTCTGCCTTCACCCATGGCATGACCAATTTGCTTATACATCCTTTAATTGTCTCTGCCTCTTCTGCACCCCCATCCTTTACTAACGTTCCCCAGTAAACTACTTATAAGTCTCCGCTCTGCCTTCAGAGGAACCTAGGCTAAGGCACCACAGGAGGTGAGGGCTGTTCAATGCACTCTGGTTGGGTCTGCCGTCCCAGCTGTGTCTGGGCTCAGCTTTCTAGCATGTGCTGTCCCCCTACCGCCCACCTAGAGCACCTTCCTCCTTTTCCCCGCCACCCTGAATATGCTGAGCCTTTTGACACAGTGTTTCTTGTTCGCATGGTTCCTCTGCTTACAAGGTCCTTCCTGCCTAAGGGCAGGCCCCGCTGTGTAGCTCTCCTAAGTGACATCTGAAGCTACTGACGACTCCCCTGCCAACACTCTCCCCGCAATAGGCTGTGCTAGGTACCGTGAGGAGGGCAACAGTCCGGTGGGGGTACCCCTGGTTAAACCAGAGCCTCATACTGCTGTGATCGCAGATGGACAGGGTGGTGACCGTGGGTCAGAGAAGGTTGTGTCCATTAGGTAATGTCACTTGCTCTGGCTAAAATGCTGTCTTTATATTAGAGAACTTCTCTGTGCCTGGCACATCAGAGGTGATAGAGAAATATGATCAATGAGTGGAAAATGAAGGAATGTGTAGTCAAAACAAAACAACAAAATAAGAATTCTTGGTACCTGTTTGCTGTGTCTGTTACAGCATCAGAGCGCCTCTGCCTCTTAAGCCCCCCGGGGCGCCCCAGGGCTCAATCATTCACTCCTGAGGCCCCCTGGGCAAACATCTGTCATGACTCGTGTTGCAATCTGCTTACAGGTGAGTTTCTACCTGCGCCCGGGAGCAGCTGGGGGCTGCGCCTTTCTCTCTGGCACCTGGCACAGGGCCTGGCAGAGTAGGTGTGGCCAGGTGGGTGGCATGTGCGCAGAAGGCCTGTGTGAAGGCACCCAGCTGTAAAGGGAGGCTTCACTGTGCAGGGCCCTGGGTGAGGCCCTGTCCATTCATAGCTGCATTCCATCCCACAGCCATCCAATGGTGTGGGAGCCCCTTTGTAAACTTATCACACAAAGGGGAAAGAAACAGCCTCGAGATGACTAACAGCCTCGAGATGACTAACAACAGCAGGGCCAAGACCGTGATAGTTCTGGTGGAGAATGGCCTTGCACTGAGGTCTGGGCACCCCCAAACCTGGAGCTGTGTTGACTCTCTGAGAAGAGAGTTCCTCTGCCCTGACTGGTCCATCACCTGCCCCAGGCAGTACCCTCCCCCATGACATGGATCCAGTCTAGGCTTCTTCCTACGACGGTGAAGAGAAGTGGGACAGCCTGACTCATCTCCCGACAGCAACCCCAGTAGATGCAGACACAGGGCTGGGCTCCACGGCCCCTGGGTGCCTGGTTCTCTCAAGTGTTATGACTGGGCCCAGGCATCTCCTTCAGATGCAGTGATATGCTCCAGGAATCCTAAGGAGGAGGAGTTTCCCATCCCTGGCCTGGAAGGATACAGAATTCCCCTGCATACCCCTCTGCCGCCACCATCCCTGTTGATGGGCAAGATGCCACCCTGGACAACCAGGAGCTCTGTAGTGACCATGATGCCCAAACCATACTCTTCCAGGAGGGGAGCAGCTGTGGTGACAGGTGGCAATGGATGGGGCTGGAGTAGGAGGTGCTGGCATCAACCCCGCGGCTCAGACGCGCTGTGGAGAAAGGGCACAGCACCTCTGGGCCGTGGGGGCAGCGCGGTGACTTGGATAGAGGCCCAGGTGGGATTCCAAGGGAGACACGAGTCCCCAGGCCATCGAAAAAGTTGTCCTGGAGACAGCACATTTCTGGAACATGGCTAGTGATGAGAAGGGCTCAGAGTGTCTGAGGACTCTAGGCCACCCCGCTATAATAGCAGGAGTGTCAGTTCAGACAGAGCGAGCAGAATAGCGTGGCCCATAGACAGCAGAGCCTTGAGCCCCCTCCCAGCTCTAGGGGCAGCATTTTACTAGAACTGGGGGTCCTCACCCCAGATGTGGGCTGTTTGGATTAACTACCACCTGCTGCTGGTCAATGCACCATAACAAAACTATTTAACCCAACAGCATCTGTACCTATAACAATAGCTCTTACTATAAAACTAGGAATGAGGGTTGAGGGGAGCTAGAAAGCTCTGGTACTTTCGGTTGATGTCCCCACTTATAGCAGACAGGAAATTTCACCCTTCGATTTTCCATCTTCTCATCAGTGGAGTTGTTAGTAAAACAGGGAACTCAAGAGCAGATTTTTGATGGCCATTCCCAAGGGCCCCAGGCCCTGACCAAGGAGAGGGAACCCAGACCTTCCCACCTTCCTGAGTTAGGAGAAAGTGGGCTGACACCTGCTTCCTCGCCTTGACGATGACTTCTCACCCTCTCCTGCTGAGACATCTGCCTGGTCCCACCCAATCCAGGTGTTGTGACTGCTGATTTTCAGACTCTGCAGTCCTTCCTGGAAGACCTGAATTTAGGTGGGGTCCTGTCCCTGAGGTTCCCCTTTGGCTCCTGGAGAGGGTAGGGATTGGGGCAGTGAGTAGTCACTTTGACCTTTGGAGCACAGCCTCCCTCCCGCTAGCCTGGGAGATGAACCCACCACCTTTGGCTGTAGTTGCCCAGAACAGGTCAGAGTCCAGGTTAGTCACACAGCAGCTGTAGGGCAAGAACAAGAACTTGAACTCCAAGCATGCAAAATGCGGGGGAGCAGAGATCACTTGCCTTGTAGAACAGGATCCGTTTACAAGGGCCGGAGTGCAGAAATGTGTCCATTGTGGAAACACAAAGCCACCGAAATATGAAAGCCAGCCCTCAGCCGCTTCTCGGAGGGAGCGAGCCCCAGCGTGTTTTGTTTCCACCCTGGGGATCTGATCGGTGCACGGCCCTGCCAGGCTGGCAGCCCAGCTGGGGCTCGGTTCCCAGCGTCTCACAGTTTCACTGCACCTGTGCGGCATAGCTTTGCGGTGATTCATTCCCGCCTCCTCCTTGGCCTCGCTGTGCCCCGGACCCGAGGGAGCGGCCCTGGGCACACCCGGTCCACACCAGGCATCCCCGAGCAGGCGTGTCCTCAAAGCCCTCCCTTTGTCCTCTTGCAAGTGGGGCCCTCGGGACAATGAGGCCAGGTGGAGCTTTCTGGTGGGTCTCGGGAGCCCAGTGGTCAGCAGAGTCACTTTCTCTCCCAGTCGAGACCCATGAGGTGCCCAGGCCCAGGCTGACCGCATCCCTAGGTCCTTGCGGCAGAATTAGTGCTGGAGTCCCCTTGTTCTGCAGATGTGGGGCTAGGCGTGGTGCTCAGCTAAGGGCAGGAGCTTCTTCTGCTACAGTCACAACTTGCTGGGCTCTCTCTGAGCCTCCAGGTCCTGCAGCTGAACGCAGATTTGTCTGCAAATCTGGGTAATGGAATGAACTTAATTTGGTGATTACACTGGTAGGCTCTGTTGCCATCCTTGCTGGGAAATGTCCACACATTTCAGAGATGGAAAGTTAGCTCCTCTGCATGTCTAGCCCTTCCCACATGGTATATTTTCAGGCTCTTTCCACTTGCACATGGACGTAGAAGTTCAGTGTCACTGTGAGCCCGTATGTCCACACACGCATAGACACTGGGTTTTTTACAAAAATGGAGTCATCTTGCACATATTGTTGATGACCTGCCATTCTCAGGCCCCTCACTGTGAGCCCTGCAGAGGAGCTGAGTTTGGGACCACTTTAGACACCCAACTATTCCTCCATCAAGGGCATTACAGCAGCTTTCCTTTTTTTGTCCTTTTCCTTGTCACTTCCTCTCTCTCTGCCTCCTTCTCTCTGTTTCTCTCTCTCTCTCTCTCGTTCCCCCTCCCCCTGCAATTATAATCAGCACTGCAGGTACATCCTTGAATGCACATTGCTGAATACAGCTACTATACAGTCCCCTGTTAGGGCTAGAGCTAGAACTAAGGGACAGTCATTGAACATTTGTTGCCCTTTTTTGTCACCCTCCAAAAAGTCCGCATGTGTTTTACAAACCTTAACTGTTGCATCCTAACAACTTACATCACCAGTATGATGGAGGCAACCCACAAGTGACAGCAAAAGGCCCTTGAATGGCCATGACTATCTCCAAACTAGGAGCCATGGGGAATACACCCTGGGTGCAGCTGTAACATCCTCACACTGATACACACCTAGTATTTAGAGACTGTTTTTGTTAAGCTGAATAAGTGAACATTTAAACTGTGCCTTAACCCTAAAAAGATCTGTATACTACACGTCTCTATAAAAGTCTATGTTTTTATCTCAAGATTCTGTACAAGCAGGGAAAAATAAAATAAATATGGTTAGTATTTTTAAATATTTACCTAACATACATTATCTTGTTGAAACCCCATCATGGTCTTTTGGAACTGACACATTTATTACTCATGCTTTATAGGTGAAGACATGGTAGTGTACTGAATGAAGTGAAGTGAAGTGAAGTCAAGTGAAAGACGCTCAGTTGTGTCCGACTCTTTGCGACCCCATGGACTATACAGTCCATGGAATTCTCCAGGCCAGAATACTGGAGTGGGTAGCCTTTCCCTTCTCCAGGGGATCTTCCCAACCCAGCAATTGAACTGGGGTCTCCTGCATTGCAGGCGGATTCTTTACCAACTGAGCTATGAGGGAAGCCCTGAATGGTGGTCCCCAAAGATGACCACAGCCCAACCTGTGGAACCTGTAAATTGTAATTTTCTTGGAGAAAAAGGGTCTTTGCAGAGACAAGTTAAGGGTCTTGAGACACAGGCATCATCCCAAGTTATCCAATGTGCCCTAACTCCAGTGACAAGTGTCCTGGGGAGATGACACAGAGAGAAGAAGGCCACACGAAGGCAGAGGTAGAGAGTGGAATGATGTGGCCACAAGCCCAGAAATGCCAGCAGCCATCAGAAACTGAAAGTGGCAAGAAACAGATGCTCCCCTAGAGAGCCCCTGCAGACACTTGCTTCCTGACTTCTAGTCTCCAGAGTTGTGAGACAGTGCATGTTTGTTGTTTCAAGGCACCGAGCTTGTACAAATTGATGATAGCAGCCCTAGGAAACTAGTGCAGACCCTGAGGCTTGGCGGGGTCAGAGGGCTCTGCCATGAGCTCAGCTGCCTGGAGTGTTCAGGTGGAAGGATGGGCGAGAGCCACAAGGCCTGGAGAAGCTGGCCGTGCCCCAGGAGTCCTCTGGGGCTTGCTGTGGGCTAGGGGCCTCTCTGAGTGAAGTGCTGGTGAGAAACCATGTGAGCAGAGATGGGCTGCGGCATCAGCACTGCAGTGGGCAGGATGGTACAATGGAAGGGCAGCTCCAGAAGGTTCTAGAGCCTGATAAGCCTGTGTGCTGGGCCCTGCCTCTGTGGCCAGCCTCTTGCCACCTGCCAGCAGGAATGAGGGAAAGAAAGCCTCTTTCTCCATCTGCATGGGCAGCTACAGCTTCTGTTGGCCTTGGCTTGGGAACCCAAGGTGAATTGGACTCATCAGCCAGGAGGTGCCCACTGTGGAGTGGGAGTTGCAAAGGGCCACAGCCCCACATCACAGGTGGAGGGGGACAGGGCTTGAGGCTGGATGAGGAACAGCTTTGGGATCAGAAAGACCACTTCTGCTGCTTCCCAGGGAATTATTTGACTTCTGAGTCTCAGCTTGCTTTTCTGTAAAATGGGCCTAATCATAACGGACCATCAGTGTACTGGGAGCAGCATTACACATGTCAGCCCACTGCTGTTCACTTCCTCCTCCATCCCGCGTAGCCCTGAGAGCTAGTGAACTTTCCTATTCCTGTTTTATAGGTGGATGAGCTGTGATACAGAGATGTGAACTCACCAAGGTCAAGAGCCAGGAAAAGGACCAAGCAGTACTTGGATTCAAGCCATACAGCCTTGGAGACCGTGCTCTTCCCTCATCTGAGGCCCTTGGTTAGGAGTAAATGAGAGAACATTCCAAACTGTCTAGTGTGCTGTTGGGCACAGACCAACATCACAGACCCTAAGGCCCTGTGCATCGGCCACCTCATGGATGGATCCTTACCTTCAGTTCAAGTTGGGTCTTCTCCACTGAGCTGGGCCAGGGTTTCTCCCTTGCCCAACCCGTGAGCACATGGGTTGTTCCAGTCAGCTTGTCCAAGTCGTATCCATTCCTTCCACCTCATCGAACTCCCATAGGCTCAGCACACACCAGGAGCATCACTCATGGTCAGGAGGATGGGCCTGGGGATGAGGATCATGTAAACCCTGGAAGAGGATTCCAGTAAGGAATCCAGGGTCTTCCAGTGCCAGGAGGCTGCTTTAAGAAGAGGAGGATGCAGGCTCTGGACATGTATATGCCTTTGACTTCCTCATTTCCTTGCCCTGTCATGTAGATCACAGAAGTGTCCTCTAAAGCATGGGGCTCAGCGAAGGGGACCTAGCTGCCCGGGCACTATGCCTAGAGACTCCATTTCTTCTCTGCTTCTGAAGGCAAGAGAGGTCTACAGGTAGCACCCTGACCCCATTTCTTCTCAACTCTCCAGAATCTCCCACTACATCTGGTTGCAGAGCAGGTCCCGTTGACAACTGCCTAGTTGGGGGTAAGTACCAGCCTCTCCCTGTGGTCAGCCACTTCACCTGATGCAGCCCAGGGGTGGGTGCTCAGCTGCTCCCCCCGCAGGCTAGCCCACTCCTTTGAGAACGGCAGCTGCTGCCCTTTCTTGAGCACCTACTATGTGCCAGGCTCAGTGCGAAGCTTTTACCTGCAATCCTGATGCTGAGCAAAAGATATGGTTTTTGTTCCCATTTCACAGATGAGATGACAGTGCCCTCCAGATTCTGCAAATGAGCTCACGCCTGAGGTGTCTCTTCCAGAGACCATGATTCAATAGCCTGTCTTCCCCCAAATGGTTTTATTATTTAAAAAATACTTAGCGTATTCCACTTAGAATAGTAGATATTTCATATCTTTTGCTTATTACAATGCACCATGCTAAGCATCCATTATTTAACTGTGCACTGGGTATAATCATTCTTCAGATACTGGTATGCCAGCAATAATTTACATCCTGTGTAAGGAGTCAGGATGTAGCCTCTACCTGCACCGAGAGAGCTGACAGTAGGACAGAATATAATTGTTCCAAAAAAGCCACAGTTGATAGCTAATGACTGAGCAGGTGAGGATTAGAGATGGAGCGAGGCACCGGCATTTGTGAGAGGTAAACCAACAATTAGAAGAAGAATGTGTTCTGTTGGCTGTCAGGGAAGATTTTTGCAATGCAGAAGGGAAAAGGTGGTTTAGATTCAAGGGTAATATGATGTCTGCTGCAGATATGGAAGGAAATCCACACTTATATTTGTGTTTGAAGGTATATATTTAAAAAAACTTAGAATTTCCTCCGGTGCCTTTAAGATTTCAAAATGAATATTCAGGACTGATCTCCTTTAGGATGGACTGGTTGGACTGTGGTCCACTGGGCTCCTCTGTCCATGGGATTCTTCAGGCGGGAATGCTGGAGTGGGTTAGCCATTTCCTTCGCTCATGGATCTTCCCCAACCAGGGATCTAACACGGGTCTCCCACCTTGCAGGCAGACTCCTTACCAACTGAACCACCAGGGAAGCCTCAGAAAAGTAAACCTACCACACATGGGCTCCCCGGGTGGTGCGGTGGTAAAGAATCTGCCTGCTAAATGCAGGAGACTCAAGAAACCTGGGTTCCATCCCAAGCGAAAAATTCAGAGCTTTTCTTGTAAAATCAGCAACAAGATAAGTCTATCCACTCACGACTCTTATGACAGACAGTAATGAAGTCCTAAGCAGAGGAATCTGACAGAAAAATAAGAAATAAAAAGGCATCCAAAATGGAAAAAAAAAAAGATTTCAAAATGATTTGGGAATGCTTGTCCACACTTTCACTCAACACAGGAACTGTGAGCATGTCTTTGTACTGGTGTAAGCAGCACGGGAGAACTTGGATCAGTAATGATGCAGACAAGCACAGCTCCCTTCCTTTCTGAGACCAAGGGAACCAGGTTTCACGGAGGATGCTTTCTGGGTGCCCTTCCCAGGGAAGCAAATGATAATGATAATTATGGATATCACCACGAGTTATTGACCACGGTGCGATTATAGGATGCTGCATATTACTTGCTACCTCCCTCATGACACATATGAACCTAGGAGGGTGCTGGGGCTTGGGAAATGGGAGAGGGGCACCAGGCAGCCTGACTCACCCGGCCTCTGGGCCCTTTTCTACCCTGACCCGAGGGAGCTAACTCTGCTGTGGACAGTGGGGCTCAGAGGAGGCATTTTAGAGGTTTTACAAAAACACCAGAAGTGTTCCTGCCAAGTGAAAAAGAGAGTCAGGTGGCTTAAGGAATGTAACTCTACTCTGATTCCGAATGTGTGTGTGCTCAGTCACTTCAGTCATGTCTGCCTCTGTGCAACCCTATGGACAGTAACCCGCCAGTCTCCTCTGTCCATGGGATTCTCCAGGCAAGAATATTGAACTAGATCGCCGTGCCCTCCTCCAGGGGATCTTCCTGACCCAGGGATCAAACCCTCATCTCCTGTGGCTTCTGCATTGTAGGCGAATTCTTTACTGCTGAGCCACCAAGGAAGCCCTTTGAGTCTGTGTATTTTATATATTTCTGTATATCAAGGTTTCCAGTAAATTGTCTGTATATATAAACACACAAATATGCACACAGGTCCACGCATACTTCTTGTGGTGTGAGTGTGTATATACGTGGTGGTGAGCAGTGTGTACACATGTGTGAAGTCTGAAAGCTGCTGCCCTGGGGTCCGTGCCTGAGTCCTCACTCAGCTGACCACAGTGGGTAAGGAGTCCGCTGGTCTGCCTTCTAGTGCCAGTGGCTAAAGCAGCCTGGGATTGCTGGATGTCATGTCTCAACGTTTCCCAAGTTCACCCCAAAAGTCCTGGAGAGTAATGGAACCCAGACATTGGTGAGGAGAGCCTGCCCTCTGAATAAAGTGATGCTCAAGATTTTCTACCTCCTCTGTGGGAGGCGAAGGAATTTTCAGGTCACTGAAGCGCTAGAGTTGTTTTAAAATAACTTCATTCAAGAAGAAGCTCTCTTCAAGCAAATGGGACACTGACCTGCTTCCTTAGGCAGATGCTACTGATGTCCATTTTTTTTTTTTTTTTTTCAGGGAACCGGGCACCACATCTTCCTGCCGTGTTTCAGTGATGGGTCCAAGAGCAAGGACAAGTCATGGCTCACATCCTTTGGGTGTTTGGGGGGCCCTGGCTAGGTGCCAGCTGTTCTCTGTGGATCCTGTCACTCCATGGCCCTAACACCCCTGTGATTTAGGATGAAGAAGCCTATTTAGAAACTGAGGCTTTGAGAGGTCTAACCATCTATCACCTCTCCTTTGGCCAGATTCGGATCCAGATTCCTACACATTCTGTTTACACAGCTTCTCTGTAGGATGTGTCAAGCTTTTGATTTGGACTCTGAGTTGGAGCCCTCGGTTGTCTGCTGTAAGGTTTTTTGGTTTTTTGGGGGGGTCTACTTCCTTTAAATTTGTTGTTTCTTTTAAGCTGATAATTTCAGGCTTCCAGAAAAGTTGTGAGAATTTCCATATTCCCTTCATCAGATTCCTCTAGTGATAACAATTTTGCCAGGTTTTATCCTTGTCTCTTTTTCTGTCTCCCCTTCTCTTCCCATTCATTTGAAAATTGAATGCAGACATGATGCTCTCTTACCCCTACATACTTCAATATGTACTCCCTAAAAATAAGGACCTTCACTTATGTAACCACAGAAGTCAGAAAATAAACAAAAATGAAGAAATGGATAGCAATACAATACTATTGTCTAATCCATAGATTTTATCTTATTTGGCTAATTGTCCTCACAATGCCTTTTCCAGCAAAATGATCCATTGGATCACCTGTTGCCTTCAGTTCCCAGGTCTTTTTGTCTCCCTTAATTCGGAGCCCTTCTGCCAGCTTCCTTTGTGCTCCTGACATTGATGCATTTGAGGACTGGGGATTCCTTATTTGGGTTTGCCTGCTGTTTTGTTAGGATTAGACTCAAGTAATGCATTTGGGGCAGAAATACCACCAAAGTGATGTGGTGTCTTGTCCTTTGTGTGTCCTGTCAGGAGGCATAGGAGATGGGCTTGTCCTGAGGTGGCCATATTAACCTGGATCCCTTGGCTACCGTGGTGTTGCCAGCTTTCTCCATGCTTAGGAAACATTTATTCCTTTGTAATCGGTAAGTTTGTTGTGGGGAGATATTTTGATATTCTGTAAATACCCAGTTACTCCTCAAATGTTAACTCACTTGTTTTAGCATCCATTGATGATGCTTGGCTGATTTACTTATTATTCTTCTTAAGGCTGCCTAAAGGAATTTTTCTAATTTTATTATTTCTTCTACATTAACTAGTTATCTCTACTGTCAGAAATAGTTTTCCTTTCTTTTCCGTTTACTCACTTATATTAAGGTAACTCATGAATTTTTACTTCATTCAATGTGTTATGATTCTTTTCTATCATTATTTTGATGCTAACATATTTTTGGTCACAGATTTGACTTTTCAAACTGGCTCCTTTGTCCTTCTGATATGTCCCCAATCATTCTGTAAGAATCTCCCTACTTTCTGGAACAAGAAGATGTTCCAGGCTCATCTGGTGTTTACTTTGGTCCAGGCCTGGAATCAGCCTTGTCTCTAAGAGTCCATTTGTTTTTTTTTTTCAGTGGAGAATGGCATACAGAAATCAAGATGTGGAGGCTTGTCATGTTCATTGCTACTGAGGCGTCACTGCCTCTAAGCCTTTGTATATATACACACGGACAATCAGGCTTTCTCTTTCTTTCTCCCCCACACCCCATCCTTCGCTCCCTTTTTCTCTCTGTCCTTTTTAAAAACAGTAAGTTCATACTGATACTTTCAATTCAAATCCAACACTGCAAGACTCTATTTCCACCACCACTTTCCAGTTTGCAACTCATTTCTCCAACAATGGAAACTATGACTTCAGTTGTCCACGGTATACTTGCTTGTTCAATCAGCAACTACCCATTATAATTTTGCCAGGTATTTTAATTTTTCTTTCAAATTAATTTTAATTGGATAGGCAAGATACGAACACATTATCTCTGGAAAAATTTAAATATGGGTAAGTATATCTACATTTTCTTCTTCATACTTCTCTACCTTCAGATCTAGCCATTAACATGAATCTCACATTTAGTATCACTTTTCTACACCTTATACACTCACATAAATTAGAATTGTAAGGTTTTGAATTATATCTATATGAATGGTTTCATGATCTACTCCGATCGGCAACTTGTTTATTTAAAAAAAAAAAAAACTCTTGGAGATATTCCTTGTCAGTACATATTGATTCACTTCATTGCAGCTCAGTTTGAGAAGCTGATTTGTTAGAGCAGTGTCTGAATATCACTTTGGCAAATCCAAGGTATGGGATATCATATAGTGCTTGAAAAGAATGCACAGCCATCTCCTGTACATCACCCTAGGGCTGTTGCAATAAAGTAGGATGGTTGCACCTTAGGACATTTGCATCTTGAGTTAGAGGAATATTCCAAACTGGCTGTACTGCTGTCCACCGCTCTAAATGATTACTGGTGTGTCCTTGTGTACCCAGGAAAGGGAGTGGGTCCTGCCCCTTGATCAAAGGCAGGCAGTGCACTCAGGAGGCTGCAGGCATCTAGAGGCATCAGAGACTCCACTTACCCTCTCTCTGAGCAGGTGATGACCAGGGTGACAGATGTGCGTATGTGTGTGTTGTGGGGTGACGGAGGGGGACGCTCTTTTAGATCTTCTAGTAAAGGAAACGTTATCATCTTTAGCCTATGTCTTAATCACTCAGAGACATTTCTGTGACTAGGTAAGAAAATCTTCTACATGAACTTTAAAATTTTTAAAAAAATCTTGTCTATTTTGAAGCTGGGTTAGAGAAAATAAGGACAACTTGAAATACTATCAGCACCAACATTTCTTCTAAGAGTAGCTTGTAGTTCTTAGTCCAGTTGGTAGGAGTAATGGCCTTTCTCTTTGCCATTTCCCCCCACATGCACTTCCTGCTCATTACTCTCTTTTAGCTCCTCATTCATCCAGTGAGAAAGGGGGGGCAAGTTGTCCCCACTTGGCAGATTTTTCGTACTTTCATGCAGCCATTGTTGGAAGCCGAACTCAAATCCTGGCATCCTAATCCCAATCCAAGGTTTTTTTAAGTAAGATATTTTTTTCTCACATATGAACTTGTAGCAATTGAAACATAATAGAACGTGAAGAAACAACTAAAGTCACCTAAATCACCACCATCATCCCAAGATAACCACTGTGAATTATATTCTTCCATATTTCATACACACATATCAAAATTATATAAAGAGTATTTAATCAAGTGCTTTATATTGTGAGCATTTTCCAATGACATTACATTTTCTCTGTAAGGTTTCAAATGATTGTATAAAATTCTATCATGTGGATAGATCATCTTTTGGGCAATCCCTCACAGTCTGATTTAGGCTAATTTTATATTGTCATTATTATGAAGTTTCAAATAATATCCCTGAAAGCATATACTTAACTGTATCACTGAAAATGAAGTGAAATCATGGACCAAGAGTTATGAACATGTTTAGGGTCTTAACAACTAAGGTACAATTCTGTTCTAAAAAAGGCTACTGGGCAACCATCAGCATGGTACAAGCAGTTTTCCCACCATTAAGCATAAGAAGTCATGATTGCCTGTAGCTACATCTAGTTTCTAAATGCATATGAGGGAAACAGTCAGCAGGGTGAAAGAAGTTTCCTAGGGTCACATAGAGGGGATTCAGCTCCCATTCCCACTGCTTGCTGAACATGAGTCAACTCTTCCCCCATATCATCTTCACTTGCCTGACCTTGGCAAGGGAGGTTTGGAACTTCCAAGGATGGTATCTTGTGTCTTTGAACACACTTCTGTCCCTACCACCTTTGCTTCTGCTATTTGAGATGACTCATCCCATATGCAGGCAGTTGGATGATCACCCCAGGGTTCACCTCCCTGTGACCTGGTGAAGTTCAGAGCTTTATATGATATAGGATATGATGCTTGATATGATGACTGGTTAGATAGAGTGGAACCTGGTCTACACAGCCCAATCCAGGGGTGAGCGGATAGATGATATGAGGGTCTAACGATAAATGCCACAAACTTGTTTTAAAATGATGTTTATAAATGAGTAACAATATAATCATGGGTTGAGATATCATCATGGATTAAGAACAGGCCAAGTACTAGGATTGGAATTATGTTAAAATCAGAGTAAGTAAATTAGGGTTGTGGATCCTCTAAGTGTAGTGAAGAAAAACTGGTGACAAATGGGAAGTACTGGATTTTTCTGAGTTCATGTAAAAATAGCCATATAGCTATATCTATGGCTAGATGAACATCCTGGTTTTTATTGAAAGTTTTAGAGAGGTTGGTTTAGAGGGACTTTCTGGAAAAGGCAAATTTTAAGTGAAGGTTTGAAAACTAGAGTTGTCGTGTGTGAGAGGAAACCATTGGCTGCCCGAGTAGATAAGTGAGGCATTTAAAAAATGTGGCCTGAAAGTTCTGTGGGGAAATGAAATTATCCATGTAACTACCTATTGTGGGTTACATTCTTTGAACAATGGTACACTTGGAATCAAAGCAAGGTGGTACCACAGGGCAGATCGTGTAGCAGGAGCAAGACACGTGAGTCCCATGAACCTCAAATATTGATAGAATAGTTCAATATTCTCCAAACTTCCCTGATGATAAGTATTACTATCTTAGTCATTCGGATTCTGATGCCAAAACTTTCAGCCCTATCTTTTTGAATGTTGATGATCATAAGATCACCTTCAGATCTTGCTAAATAGCAGATTTCAAATTTGTATGTTGGGCTAGGACCGGAGATTCTTCATTTTCTACAAGCTTCCAGGTGATGCTGATGCTGCTCTTCTGAAGACCACATTTTGAAAAGCAAGAGATGTACAGCAGGTATTTCAAACAGAGGTCTCATAAACTATATATGGTTTATAGATGAGTTTACTTTTTTTTGTTTTGTTGCTAATATTGAAAAAAAATGGAAGACTTCCACTTCTAACCATGATGAAGTAACTGGCACCAGACTGGTTCTTTTGCCATAAACAACTAGATACAATATATGATAATTATTTTCAGGCAATACAAAATACATAATGAAAACTGGTGATTCCTGAAAGAAGGGAAACTCAAAGAGATAAGCTCTCTGGTCACTTAGCCCTCTGCCCGGGGGCAAGTTACAAACAGCACATTTAAGTTGATGTCTGAGCAGAGCATAGTAGGTCAGCTGAGCTGAGGAGACAGAAATCAGAATTTGGGTCACTTGAACTGTTTGGCATTTGCACAGTGGAGTTTCATAGAAAGGAAACTCTAGATGTATGTGGCTGGGGGCAGAGAACAGGGCATGGCTGAAGGCCAGGCTGCATATGCATGGAGATTACCCAATGCTTACCAAAAAGTATCACCTAAGGGGTTGATGGGCTTCCCAAGTGGTGCAGTGGTAAAGAATATGCCTGACAATGCAGGAGATACTAAAGTTGTGGTTCTGGTCACTGGGTCAGGAAGATCTTCTGGAGAAGGAAATGGCAACCCACTCCAGTATTCTTGCCTGGAAAAATTCCAAGGACAGAGGAGCCTGGCAAGCTACAGTCCATGGGGTTACAGTCAGACATGACTGAGCACAGCATAGCACAGAGGCTGTAGAAAGGGTTGAAATCAGAACAGAGGGACCAGGCATTGAGCAGTGATAGAGTAAGAGCAGTCTTGTGGGGATTAGATGCTGGACTCATGACCCTGTCAGAGTGAAGAGATTCTTTTAAAACCTTGTTAATAACACCCCAGGCTGTTAATAACATCCACTGAGTCACCAAAAAAGTTGTATCTTAGACATAAGAACTCTAGATTTGACCTAAGAAAATCTAAATTCAAGCCCCCAAAAGATGTAGAGAATTTAGAGATTGCATTTAAGTTAGAGGAGCTTGGAAATATCTTGCACTTTCTAAAAATCTGCATTAGCAAACATAAAACCAAGCCAACATAAGTTCTAGGTGATCCACCAGCAATTAAATTGCCTAATAAAACAATACATATACTCCTAAAGACAGCTAACAGAACCCACATTCTCTATATCACCTATAATGTTTAGTATTCAATCAAACAAGATTGAACATACAAAAAAAAAAAAAAAAGAAACAGAAAAATATGGTCCAGAAATAAGGAAAATGTACTCAATAGAAACTAGATGTGAGATGTCCCAGATGCTGGAATTAGCAAAAGACTTTAAAGCAGCTATTAAAATTATGTTCAAGAATTAAAAGAAAATTTGGTCTTAATGAGTCAACAGAAAAGCAATTTGAGCAAAGAAAGGCAAACTATAAAAAAGAGCCAAATGAAAATGATCGATCTGAAGATTATAATAAATGAAAATTTAAAATATTTGCTATACTTAACATAAGACTTTAATGGACAGAGTGGCCTTATTTATAGATTTTCAGATATTTTCCAACCAAAAGTTCAGAGAAAAAAAAGTTGGAAAAAAAAGGAATAGAGCCTCAGAAACCTTTGTGAAAATAATAAATTACATTACAGCAGTTCTGAAAGGTTGAGACTCTACAAGATCATTCCAGAAATTTTGAAATATTACAGCAATTTTCATGACAATGCTAAGATGTTACTTGCTTTGTCCACTCCCATTCATTCATGAGTGTACAGTGGTGTTTCCCAGAGGCTACATGATATGTTATGTCACAGTAGATTAATGCAGAATAAAATATAAGAATCTAGATGTCTTTTATCTGTTAAGCCAGAATAGCACTCTGTAAAAATATTAATTGATGCCTTTCTAAGAATTGCTTAAAACATATTTTTAATCCATTAATATATGTTATTTATGTTAACATATAATAAATGTTTTTTCTTTTTATCCTCCTCCTCTTCATTATTAATAAATAATATCTGTTATTATTATCAATAAAGTATTAATCATTAATAATAATTATGAAGAATTTATCAATTTAATTTCTAATACAGTAAGTATCAATAGAGATATCTCAAATAAACAAATGTTCTTTAAAGTTTTTACACTTTTAATTAATGTAGATAAATATCTGACAAAAAAATAAGTACTACTGGTCTTGCCAAAGAGAAATTTGAGTTCAAGATGAAGAATACAGTGATAATGAGGCAGACCAAAATTTCAAGACATTAATGACTGAAAGCTTATCAAACTCAATGAAATATAATGACTTAATTTAGACGAATTCAATAACCTCCAAGTAAGATGAATACAAAGTAAAATATCAGAGTCAAATTGCCCAAAATCAAAGTCAAGAAAATTTCAAAGGTACCCAGATAAAAAATATATGTGCAGGAAGGAAATAAGAAGAAGGCTGACTGCTGATTTCACATCTGAAACAACAGAGGCTAAGAGACAATTGAATTACATTTTTAGAAGGTAAAAGAAAAAATATTCTGCCAATTCAGATTTCTATATTTAGCAAAAAAATACCTCCAAAAGTGAGGATAAAAATATTTTCTAATAAACAAAAATTTGTAAAATTTTAGATAGGATACCTACACTACAAAAAATTGCTAAAAGGTGTTATTTAGGATGAAAGAAATGATATAAAGTAGAAATCGAAATCTCCAAATGTTTTGAAATAAAATAAGTTTTCTAAATAATTTATTAGTCAAAAATCACAAAACAATTTTGAAATATTTTGAAGCTAAAGGAGATGAGAATAAAATATTTTTAAAAAAATTGTGTGGTGCTGCCAGAGCAGTATTTTGAACAAAATTTATAGCTTTAAATGTCTATTAAAAATGCATTACACCAATTATTTATTTCCATTGTATAGAGATAAAAAGAGGAAACTAAAAATTTCCCAAGGTCGTAGAAGGAAAGAATCAATAAATATCAGTTCAGATCAGTTCAGTTACTCAGTCATGTCCAACTCTCTGTGACCCGTCGACTGCAGCACGCCAGGCTTCTCTGTCCATCACCAACTCCCAGAGACTACTCAAACTCATGTCTATTGTGTTGGTGATGCCATCCAACCATCTTGTCCTCTGTCATCCCATTCTCCTCCCACCCTCAATCTTTCCCAACATCAGGGTCTTTTCCAATGAATCAGTTCTTCACATCAGGTGGCCAGAGTATTGGAGTTTCAGCTTCATCATCAGTCTTCCAATGAACACCCAGGACTGATTTCCTTTAGGATGGACAGTTGGATCTCCTTGCTGTCCAAGGGACTCTCAAGAGTCTTCTCCAACATCACAGTTCAAAAGCATCAATTCTTTGGTGCTCAGCTTTCTTTATAGTCCAACTCTCACATCCATACATGACTACTGGAAAAGCCATAGCTTTGACTAGATGGACCTTTGTTGGCAAAGTAATGTCTCTGCTTTTTAATATGCTGTCTACGTTGGTCATAACTTTTCTTCCAAGGAGCAAGGGTTTTTTGAATTTCATGGTTTCAGTCACCTTCTGTGATGATTTTGGAGCCCCCCAAAATAAAGTCTGTCACCATTGTCTCCCCATCTACCTGTCATGAAGTGATGGGACCAGATGCCATGATCTTAGTTTTCTGAATGTTGAGTTTTTAGCCAACTTTCTCATCTCCTCTTTCACTTTCATCAAGAGGCTTTTTAGTTTTTCTTCACTTTCTGCCATAAGGGTGGTGTCATCTGCATATCTGAGATTATTGATATTTCTCCCGGCAATCTTGATTCCAGCTTGTGCTTCATCCAGCCCAGCATTTCTCATGATGTACCTTGCATATAAGTTAAATAAGCAGAGTGACAATATACAGCCTTGATGTTCTCCTTTCCCGATTTGGAGCCAGTCTGTTTTTCCTTGTCCATTTCTAACTGTTGCTTCCTGACCCTCATAAGATTTCTCAGAAGGCAGATCAGGTGGTCTGCTAATTTCATCTCTTTCAGAATTTTCCATAGTTTATTGTGAACCACACAGTCAAAGGCTTTGGCATAGTCAATAATGCAGAAATAGATGTTTTTCTGGAACTCTCTTGCTATTTTGATTATCCAGTGGATGTTGGCAATTTGCTCTATGGTTCCTTTGCCTTTTCTAAATCCAGCTTGACTATCTGGGATTTCATGGTTCACATACTGTTGAAGCCTGGCTTGACGACTTTTGAGTATTACTTTACTAGCATGTGAGATGAGTGCAACTGTGCTGTAGTTTGAGCATTTTTTGGCATTGCCTTTGTTTGGGATTGGAATGAAAACTGACCTTTTCCAGTCCTGTGGCCACTGCTGAGTTTTCCAAATTTGAGGGCATATTGAGTGCAGCACTTTCACAGCATCATCTTTCAGGATTTGAAATAGCTCAACTGGAATTCCATCACTTCCACTAGCTTTGTTTGTAGTGATGCTTCCTAAGGCCCACTTGACTTTGCATTTTGGACGTCTGGCTCTAGGTGAGTGATCACACCATCGTGATTATCTGGGTCATGAAGATCTTTTCTGTATAGTACTTCAGTGTATTCTTGCCACCTCTTCTTAATATCTTCTGCTTCTGTTAGGTCCATAATATTTTTATCCTTTATTGTGCCCATCTTTGCATGATATGTTCCCTTGGTGTCCCTAATAAATATAAGAGCAGACAGTAATTAATAGGGAACATGAATGTAAAGGAAATTAACAAGGCCAATATTTGGTTCTTTAAAAAGATTAATGAAAGTAACAAACCTCTAGCAAGATTAATTGAACAAAGAACAAAGACAAATTACTAACGTTAGAAATACAAATGGGAATATTAATATATATTCTATAGAATATCAATACACATCCACAATATAACAAATGCATATCCTAAAGAATAATAAGAAATAACAATAAATATAAAAATGTTATTATGGACAACTTTATGCTAATACATTTAACAGCTTAGATGAAATTGGCAAGTGCTTTAAAAAACACAATCTTCTAAAACTTGATCAACAGGAAATATTTGAATAATCTTATAAAATTTAATAATTTAATTTATTATCAAATATCTTCCCACAAGGGAAGCTCTGTGTTGTGACAGGTTGACTATTGGATACTATCAAATTCTTTCAAAAGCAATAACAATAATATACAAACATTTTTAAAAAATATAGTAGGAGATACTGCTTCCCAACATGCTTTTTAAGACTAGCATTACCCTGATAGCAAGCTGACAATGTTATTAGAAGGAAAGAAAATTACTGGCCAAAATCTCTCATGAACATACAAGCCAAAATCCTCAATAAAATATTAACTAATTTAATGAAGCACTCTCTAACAGGTATATCCTAGGGTTGCAAAGATATTTCAATATTTAAAAATTAATTAATGTAATTTAGCACATTACAGAATTAATGAAAATAAAATCACATAGTCGTCTCAATAGACAGAAATAGAACTTGATGAAATCCACAACTTACCCTTGACTTAAAAAAAAAAAATCAGCCAATCACTGATAAAAGGAAAGTTTCTCAACCTGATGATGGAAATCTATGAAAATCATATAGCAACCATAATTCATAACGGTTAAATACTGGGTGTTTTAAGACTAGGAAAAAGACAAAGATGCTCAGTCTCCTATCTTTTCTTCAATATAGTACTAAATGTCCTAGCCAGTGTCATAAGGTAAGAAAATAAAATTAAAAAAAAAATTCAATTCTGGTTTCCTCGGTGTATATGCCCAGCAGTGGGATTGCTGGGTCATATGGCAGGTCTATTTGCAGCTTTTTAAGGAACCTCCACACTGTTTTCCGTAGTGGCTGTACTAGTTTGCATTCCCACCAACAGTGTAAGAGGGTTTCCTTTTCTCCACATCCTCTCCAGCATTTATTGCTTGTAGACTTTTGGATGGCAGCCATTCTGACTGGTGTAAAGTGGTACCTCATTGTGGTTTTGATTTGCATTTCTCTGATAATGAGTGATGTTGAGCATCTTTTCATGTGTTTGTTAGCCATTTTTATATCTTCTTTGGAGAAATGTCTGTTAAGTTCTTTGGCCCACTTTTTAATTGGGTTGTTTATTTTTCTAGAATGGAGCTGCAGGAGTTGTTTGTAAATTTTTGAGATTAATTGTTTGTCTGTTGCTTCATTGGCTATTATTTTCTCCCATTCTGAAGGCTGTCTTTTCACCTTGCTTATAGTTTCCTTTGTTGTGCAAAAGCTTTTAATTTTAATTAGGTCCCATTTGTTTATTCGTGTTTTTATTTCCAGTATTCTGGGAGGTGGGTCATGGAGTATCCCGCTTTGGGTTATGGCAGAGAGTGTTTTGCCTATGTTATCCTCTAGGAGTTTTATAGTTTCTGGTCTTATGCTTAGATCTTTGATCCATTTTGAGTTTATCTTTGTGTATGGTGTTAGAAAGTGATCTAGTTTCATTCTTTTACAAGTGGCTGTCCAGTTTTTCCAGCACCACTTGTTAAAGAGGTTGTCTTTTCTCCATTGTATATTCTTGCCTCCTTTGTCAAAGATAAGGTGTCCATAGATGCGTGGATTTATCTCTGGGCTTTCTATTCTGTTCCATTGATCTATATTTCTGTCTTTGTGCCAGTACCATACTGTCTTAATGACTGTGGATTTGTAGTATAGCCTAAAGTCAGGTAGGTTGATTCCGCCAGTTCCATTCTTCTTTCTCAAGATTGCTTTGGCTATACAAGGTTTTTTGTATTTCCATACAAATTGAGAAATTATTTGTTCTAATTCTTTGAAAAAGACCTCTGGGTAGCTTGATAGGAATTGCATTGAATCTATAGATTGCTTTGGGTAGTATACTCATTTTCACTGTATTGATTCTTCCAATCCACGAACACAGCACATTTCTCCATCGTGTACCCCAATGTTCATCGCTGCATTGTTTACAATAGCCAAGACATGGAAGCAACCTAGATGCCCATCAATTGACGAATGGATAAGAAAGCTGTGGTACATATACACAATGGAATATTACTCAGCATTAAAAAAAAAATTCATTTGAAGCAATTCTACTCAGATGGACGAAACTGGAGCCCATTATCCAGAGTGAAGTAAGCCAGAAGCAAAAACAACAATACAGTATATTAACGCATATATATGGAATTCAGAAAGACGGTAACGAGAACCCAACATGCGAGACAGCAAAAGGAATGCAGATGTATAGAATAGACTCGTGGACTTTGTGGATGAGGGTAAGGGTGGGATGATATGGGAGAAGGGCATTGAAGCATGTTAATTGTCATGTGTCTAATCAATCGCCAGCCCAGGATTGATGCTCGGGGCTGGTGCAGCGAGATTTCCCGGCGGGGAGGGAGGAGGGAAGGGGGTTCCGGAGGGGAAGCATATGTAAACCCATGGTGATACCATGACAATGTATGGCAAAAACAATAAAAAAAAAGAAAAAAAAATTCAAAAAGAGGAAATAAAACTTTCTCTCTTAATACATAATATGATTGTCTGCTTAGAAAATCCCAAGGAATCTATGAAAACCTACCAGATTTAAAAATAAATTTATTTAGGTCACATAATACAAGATGAATGTACAAAATTAATTGTATTTATATATGTACCAGACATATTTAGAAAGTGAAACTTAAAAATAAAATATTTAGGAGTAAATTTAATGAAAGTTGTGCAAATTTATACACAGAAAACTGTGAAATGTTATTGAAAGAGATTAAGAAAGATTTCAATAAGTTAAATGGTACATCCTGCTAAGGAATTGGAAGATTAGATAGAGTTAAGATGTCCATTGTCCCCAAGTTGATCTTTAGAGAATCAATAAAGTGCCAATCAAGATCTCAGCAGACTTTTTCTTTTGTACAAAGTAACAAAACAATGCTAAAATTTTATCTGAAAAAGCAAAGGATCTAAGATAGCAAAATCAATTCTTAAAAAAAAACCCAAAAAACTATGGGAGAACTCACACTATCTGATTTCTGTAATGTTACAAGAACTAGTATCTGTATGGAACAAAAATGAACAAAGCCTTTCCTTTATTTCACTTTACTTCATTTTCAAGAATTAATTGGAAATGGTTCATGGATTTGAGCATAAAGCTTAAAACTTTTAAAAGACTATGTAGGATATGAACTATGCAACTTGGGGTAGAAAAATATTTCTAAGGATACAGAAAGCGTTGACAAAAGAAGAAAACTGACACATTGTACTTCATTAATATTAAAATTGTTTGTCTTTCAAAAGACATTGAAGGAAAGGAAATATTAAGCCACAGACTGGGAGATATTATTTGCATTACATACATCTGACAAAGGCTTCCATCCAGATGATATAAAGCTCTCTCACAACTCAGTAATAGGAAGGCAAACAACTAATAAAAGATCTGAACAGACAATTCACAAAAGAAGATATACAGATGGCCAATGAACACATGAAATGATGCTCAACACCATTAGTTATTAGGAAAAATGCAAATTAAATGAGATACCACTTCATAGCTAAATGACTAAAATTATGACTAAAATGACTAAATGACTAAAATTAAAAAGACTGATAATAGCAAGCATTGGGAAAGATGTTGAACAACTGGAACTCATATATTATTGGGTGGGTAGGGGAGAGGGGGGTGTAAAATGGTACTCACTTTTGAAACTGTTAGGCAGCTTTTGTATATGATAAGCATACTCTTATTAAATGATTCAGCAATTCCATCCCTAGGTATTTTTTACCCCAAAGAGATGCAAAAACCATGTCCATAAAAAGACTTGTCCAGAAATGGTCATAGCAGCTTTATTGATAATAGTTTAGAAAGAACCCAAATGAGAATGAAATAACAATTATGATACATTTATACAATGGACTAGTACTCAGCCAAAAAAAGGAGTAGCGTATTAATACACAAAACACCATGGATAGATCTCAAGACATCATACCGGGTAGAAGAAAGTGGGCAGAAAAAAGATTCTGTATGAGTCCATTTATGTTAAATTCTAAAACAGGCAGACTATATCTATAGGGATAGAAATCAGATCGGTGGTGTACTGGAACAGTGGGTGGAAGGGAGGAGACTGACTTCACACATAGGAGGAATCTTTTTGGGGAGACACAAATGTTCTATAACTTAATTGGGCTGGTGGTTGTATAGGTGTGATATGTGCTGTGTTAAGTTGCTTCAGTCATATCTTACTCTTTGCAGTCCTATGGATTGTGACCTGTCTGGCTCCTCCGTCCATGGGGATTCTCCAAGCAAGCATACTGGAGTGGGTTGCCATGTCCTCTTCCAGATCTTCCCGACCCAGCAATCTCTTAATGTCTCCTGCATTGGCAGGCGGGTTCTTTGCCACTAGCACCAGGTGGGAAGCCCTGTATAGGGGTATACTTCTGTCAAATATCACTGACCTGTGCACTCAGAGTGTGCCAATTTTACTATTATAAATCAGCCATGAATAAAATTAGTTTTTCAAACTGGTGCGTTTCACATAAAAATCAGGGCTTTAGAATTCTTTTAAGAAGCCAGATCTCGAAACACTAGGCAAGGAAATGGCAACCCACTCCAGCATTCTTGCCTGGAGAATCCCACAGACAGAGGAGCCTGGTGGGCTGCCGTCTATGGGGTCGCACAGAGCCGGACACGAGTGAAGCGACTTAGCAGGGGGAACAATCCTTCAGAGCAACAACCAGGCTGCCCCATTTTGATGGGACAAGCACCTTTCCAAACTTCCCCACAGGTTCCTTCCCTTCCCAGTTACTTGCTACTTGTTGAATGACTTTTGGCCTTTGTTCTTAAACAACAAACAAATAAGTTTGTTCATGTGCTGATTGATTTATTCAGCTATCAATCTTTTGTCCGATATGTTCTCAATTCCTTGGACTGGCCATTTTTTTCTCCCTGAGATCAATCCCTCTTCATCTGAGGAGCAGGGACAGAGTGAAGGTACAATAATACCATCCAGGGAATGGTATCATTATGGACCCTCCCCCAAGCTTAGCTACCTTTGGCTCAGGGCAGGGTTGAATGTTTTAGCTCCTCTGGAATCAGGGAAAGAGGGAAAGAGGAAGGAAGTCAGGGTCACTTTGTTCTGACCATACCTAACTCCTGGGTCTTTCCCTCAAGATCGGTTCTGAGGTGGAGGAGCATGTGACTAAGGTCGCATTACAAAAAACCCAATTAGGGCATATAAATCAGGATGTGGAGTTAAAAGAAAAGTGGGGTTTTATAAAATGGATCATTATTATATGGCTTTGGCTCTGTAAATCAGTCAGTTGTAGCTAAAGTGTGGAGTGAATGCCCTTAAATCAGAACATTTTCTTTAGGAATTCCTGGGCACGACTTGTAAAGCTGCTGTAGGATCTGTAAGCTTCGATTGGAGTTATGTAAATCCATTGCCTCCCCTATAAAGCAGTTGAATGTTTTAACTAAATCTAATTCTTAAAATAATGATTTCTGAATCAAAACTTTGCTGGGAAGATTTACAGGCAAGTTTTATAAATCAGAGGCAAGATATATAACTCAGATAGTGAGAAGTGTAGATTTATAAATCCAACTTGTAAATCAGGAGAAAAAACATCATGTTTTACACTAAATAATATTTTTACAAATGGCACCTCATACATCATGCAATTGCCACAAATCTTTCACACCGGAGTCAGGCTACATAATACAGGGCTGAATCACAAAGGAAATTGAGGCCTGGGTGGTGATGTCGGCAGGAAGACTCGTAGGCTTGAAAAAATGCTGCTCCATCTCCCTCATCTGTGGAGATGGATGAGGGTCTCCAGGATCATAATCTCTTGGGTTTTTAATTCCACTTAGCAGCCTGAGAGCCCCATGACTGTGGGTGAGTTTCATCACCATCCAAGTCTCAGTTTACACATCTACAAAGTGCAGACAATAATCCCTTTGCCAAAAGATTTTTGAGAGGATTAAATGAGATGATATCAGTAAAGCAAAGAGCTCAGTGTCTGGAAAATACTTAGTGCTTAATAAATGTTCATTGTTAACTGTTGGTATCAAATTCATGGTTATTGTTGTTGATATTAGTATTTTCAGCCTACATCAGTTTCCCTTTTCATGATACATAAAAAAAAGCAGCTGTGGGAAGCAGGGGCACTGATGGGGCTGTTGACAAGTGAGCAGTGGAGCCTGGAAGCTGGTTCGTGTCTTCCTACTCCACCTGTGTTCGGCTGGACCATCCTGGTATTCCTCAATTTCTGGCTGCAAGAATTTCCCCCAAAAGGTTTTTGAAGGCCAGTTTTTGCCACCTGACTTGCAACACAGAATTTAAATAAAAGTTAATGTTTTCAAGAAGCTTGTTACAAAAGTAATACATTTTTATTGCAGAATATTTGGAAAATAATGAAAATCACCAATACTCTTGCTACCCAGAGATAATCACTGATAACTTTCTGGTTATCCTCTTAAGGTCTTTTTCTATGCATAGATTTACATACATACATATTTAAAAAACCAAAAATGAGACTGCATGGTGCAGGTTGTTTGACAATTTTTTCCCCCATTTAACTATATATTGTGAACATTTTCCAAAGTCAGTAAGTAGTTCTCGGTATTTTTTTTTTTTAATGATCGTGGATTATACTGCACCATAATTTATTTAACCGGTTCCATATTGTCAGACATTTATTTTGTTTTTAATTTTTTGCTATTATAAACAACCTTCCAGGGAACATCTTTTAAATAAATTTCTGAAGTTATTTATGATTATTTTCTAAGGATACATTCCTAGAAGAGGAATTGCTGCGTAAATGGGCTGTGCACGTTTTTAAGAATTTTGCCAAGTTACCCACTGGAAAGCTTGTTTCACTTTAAGCCCTTGCCAGCAATCTATGGGTGCCCATTTCCGCATGCTCCAGACAATCTTTTTTCTTTTTTTAAACTGTCAGTGTAATAGCTGAAAAATTGTGTTTCACTATTGTTTCAGTTTGCACATCTTTGACAGCTTGTAAAGTTAAACATTTTTCATATTTTTGCCTTTAGTACTTCTTTTGTGGATTTCCTAATCATGTCTTTTGTCCACAATGACATTTCAGAGCATTAGAAATATTAACCCTTTCTTACTTATATTGCAAACGCTTGTTTTCTCAGTTTGTCACTTTCCCTTAAATTGTGCTTATGGCAGAGGATTTTAATTTATATGTGGTTAATTCTACCGGTCTTTACTTTATGATAAGGCACTCTTTAAAAGGTTTTCCCAGCACACAATCAGATAAACATGCACCTATATTTACTTCTAGCTACTTTGTATATGTACTTTAAGCCTTTAATCCAACTGAAATTTATTTTAGGAGGTGGTGTGAAGTGGTGATGAATCAACTCAGTCTTTGGTTTTCATAACTGTCCCTTCATCACTTCATCTGGAGATTCGAACTACCCCATCTACCATGATCTACATTCTTATATGTTCTTTCTACCTGCTTCTCCCCTAGTCCAACCTATTTTAATTATGGTAGTCTTAGAACCTATTTTTATATCTGTTTGTGCAAATATCCCTAATATTTCTGTTCATCAAATTCTACTTAATTATTTTGTTCATTGATTCTTCCAGACATTTAAAATTGTCTTGTCAAGTGTCAAAGAAAAGAGGTATTTAAGTGTGGATTGGAATTACAACAGACATCTATCAATTAGAGAGCCATCTTACAATTATTAGCCTTCTCTTGCAGAGAAAAAGACATGTGGCATGCATCCCCTCTTATTTTAGCCTCCTTGCATCTACCTCAGTAAATGTTTTCTTTCCATTCCCTTCCAAAACAGTTGGATCAAGATAGCTTTCTAACCTGGTGGGACTGATATTATTTGACTTTGTTTTAATAGAATTTAAAATCTAAAGTCCTCTAAGAGAAGGGAGGAGATGGAGCGCAGTTAACTGAAGATTAGAATGACAAGGACATTTGTGCCTCTCCTCTGGAGCACTTGCTTCCAGGGAGGTGCTATAGAAAACGTCAAACACCAACGTCTACAAACGACCCTACAGTCACCAACCCATGTGAAATACTTCTGTGCAGGCTCGCTTTGTCTCTTGGCTGGCAACCTTCCATGTTCAAATATCTCACCTCAAGGAAAAATATTTGACCTTAAGCTACTGATTGAAACACAATAAAACAAATAATAATGAAAAAAATGAAACACCTGTCCTGGGACACTGTGCTGGGAAAGATACTTGACACTGTCTCAAATATCACTGGGGAATTGAGGAATTATGAGAGCTCAACTGTGCTTGCTTGTTTTCTGAGTGTTATTGGGCTCCCTCTATTCTCCTTCCAAGTGTTCAATAAAGTATGGCCTTGGGCACTATGAACAGATTGGGAGTTTAAGACGATTCCAGCTGTTTCATGGAGAATGTGGGGGAGGGAGAACAAGAATGGTCACAGGAAGACATTTGGGAGACAGTTCCATTGTCCAGATGGGACGGGATGATATTATGGACTTATTGCGGGCAGTGCTGGTGGAAGGAATGTATCAGAGTCTAGATATATTTTGGTGATGGAATCAATTGGACTCACTGATGAGATTAGAGAAAGGGGGATGTCAAGGATGATTCCCAGATTTCTGGCAAAAGAAACTGGATTATTGCTGAGATTTCTTGACTTAAATAGAAGAAGATCTGGGGGCATCAGGAGTCGAACTGGCCAGATTTGAATTTAGGATATGCTTGGATAGATCCAGACCCTATTGGCATTAGGTGATAGAAATCTACCTCCGACTCTCCCAAATGAAAAAGTGTCTTGAATTGTGGAATAGGATGGCCGGGGTTGGTACTGTCCGGATCCAGGTGACCCACGTTGTTGTCAGGCATCTCTCTCTTCTCTCCCCTCTCAACATGGGAATCCAACAACAACCCCCCACCCCTGACCCAGTGTGCTTCCTCTCTGTCACTTTTATCCTCAAACAAATTTCTCCCCACATACAGTAGAAGAATTGGCGCATCCATCTCAGACTTATATTCTACTAGTTTAGCATTCCCAGTAGAAAAGTAAGATTTTTTCCCCCAAATAGCACTAGTAAAATTATTGCAAATAAATGTTCTTGACCCAATTTTGACCACACTCTTCTGTGTATAAATCTGATGCTGGTATACTAGTTATGGGACTAAACTACCTGGAGAATAAAATTCCAAAGGATTGTTCTCCAAAGCTAAACTGGGTACTGTTACCAATGCAAGAAATAGGACAGACAAATCACAGATGCCTACTATTTGCCAACAGATAAGTGACCTTACAATTGACTGTCCAAAACACATTTGAACATGAAAGGGGTGATAGGAATAATGATGCCAAGACAACAAAGATTATCCTGATGACCAAAGATGTATTGTCACCTGATCTATAAGATCTCCAAGTAGAGATGTTGACTAGTTGTTAGTGTTCAGTGAAGGGTGTTGGAATGGGATAGAGGAATTGGAGCAGGTGACAGGAGCAGTCCTGATGGAAAGATAAGAAAAGAAGCCGGTTTGGAATGGGTTGAAGATTGACAGGAGGTGAGGAATTGGAACAGCATGTGGGCACAACTCTCCTCAGCTGGATTGGGAAGGACAATAAGAAGAAAAAGCAAGAGCAGGAATAAAGGACGTAGGAGCAGGGGAGATGCATTTGAAGGACAGGAGACAAGTGGACATTTTCGAAAAGAGAATATTGGCTGCAGAAGGAAGCTCTGAGAAGGTGGGAGGAGAAGGGGTCCTTAGGAGGGAGAGGGGCCAACTTCACCTTTATCACAGGATGGAAGCAGGGGAGGAGGGGCAGGGGAAGGTGGGTGACAAAATCAACATTGGACAGATGAGAGGCTCTGTGTGATGGCTTTTCATTGCCCCCATGAAACACATAATAAAGCTGTTTGCCAAGAGTGGAGTTTGAGGACAGAGAGGAGTTGAAACAGTCACTGTCCTAAGAGGGCTGGTGAGAGAAATGCACCAACATTTCTGGGCAACATTGTGGCCCAGACTGCTGGCACTGGAATGAGTGCAGTCTTTGGAATTCTTCTCTGATGAAGACATCTAAGGAAATGTCAGTGCCCCTGGCAAGGCTGGGAAACATGCTCAGTTTATCCCCACTGGGCTGGTTGCAGACCGCTTCCCTTCATTCTCTAGAACTCCAAAGAGGCTGACCCATTTCCTGTCCCCACAACCTTAAACAGACTCTGTGGACAGTCTATGTTTGATACGCACAGAGCATCGTGCTTTAGGGACCCCTGAAGCAAGGTGGCCTTGCTCCTACGAATAACTGCATTTGTGTGAATGAGAAACATCTTTTAAAGCCTTCTTTTCAGTTCTGGGAGGTTGCTGACATTGGGACGAGGTGGAATTTGCCATCAAGCACATGTCTGACCTCAAGTCCTCCAGAGATCTCTAGCCAGGCATTTTGGTTGCCAGTAGCTGCTCTAGAAACTTCATGAGGACAAGGGCACTGACCGGGAGTCACCACATGCCTCTGGACACAGGCACTCTGCATAGCGCACAGAAGATGCTTCACATCTGTTGAAGGAACAGAAGCTTGTTCTGGAGCTTGTTCTGTGCTGACTGATGGGTTAAGACCTCAGGTTCCCTGAGCTTTTAGTCTGAACTTGGAAGCTGGCACCTTTATGTTTTCATCCTCGCTAGTCATTTGCCATTTAAGAAATTCATGTTGAGGTGTATCACCTCCAACCTTTGAGCACAGTGTCTTTTATTGATTGGCATTTGATAAATTAAGTACAAAATGTTAATGAAAATGTTACAAAAGGAAATCATAGTAGACTCACCTTATTTTCTTTTTTTAGCATTGGAATAAAAGGAACTCTCTTCTGTACAACAGATATTTGCTGAAGTTTCTAAATAACAAGGATCTGATTTAGTGTCTGGGGTATACGGGAGCTTGGTGGCTAGAGAATGAGAAAGGGAGGTAGTATTGACCCACCACACCTGGTTTCTAGCAGGTCCTGTCTGGTCCACCAGGACCTGCTTGACCAAAACACAAAGGCTCAGAGCCTTAAAGATGGGGATGGAGACATCCTTGGGTGTTTGTCTCTACAACAAACGTCACTTGAAACTTCCCTTTCCCCCCTTCAGAATGCCAACGTGATTATGCATCGAGCTGTTGCTATTTACAGAGCTCTTAGCACAGAGAGCATTACACAGCCAGTGACACAGAATTACAACCATCTAGACATATGGTTTGGATAAACAAAGCACAAAGCGCAAATTAACCATGGTTGACTATAACTCCCGCTTTCTGCTCCCCAGGGAGGGACTTTAGTGAAACTCCCAGTCGGAGAAAGCAATACATATCAGAAAGTATAGTACCTCCAGTGTGGTTTAGACAAATGCTAAGCCTTATTTAATGCTTTTCATGGTGCCAGAACACAATGGCACCAACCTGTCTAGGAAAAGTTATGACTCTGTGCCAGTTTCCTGTAAATAGTAACTGTACGCCTACCGGATTCCATGCCTACGTGCTCCAAGGCCAAAGAATGCCTTTCATTTGTCATCACCTTGCTTCCACTTCCCGTGTCCCCAAAGGCGGGTTGCCTCATGCATCTGGATGTCAGAGCTGCATGGAGTTGGACATAAGCAGCCTCTTTTGAGTAAATACCCTTCAACTTCCTCTGTGGTCCTTCCCCTTCACTGAGTCCTCCCTCTCTATGCTCCTCTGCAGAGAAAGACCCCCCCTCCTACGCTTGGACAGTCAAGGTCTGAGCTCATCTAATCCCAGGGGTGCCATTAGGAGTGGGCTGATTCTCTTTTCTGGCAGTAAGGAGTCTCCTTACTTCCTATATTTTATATTTCATGAGAAATTCTTCCGGGACAGGAAACTTTCTGTGTGAGGTCTTTGGCCTCATCATTGACACATGAACCTTATAAACTTTGTTTGACAATGAAGAGTATAATATTTGCTTTTCATAATACATGTGCATCGCTTTCCAAAGGAGAGAGCAAAATAAATAAATAACCAGAGTAAAAGGCTTCTACTTGGCTTGGACGCTTGTACTGGAGTTTTTCAAAAGGGAAAAGAAATCCACAAAAGACTTGGCTAAATATATACCTACTATTTTTCCCCCTTGTATTTAGTGGCTTTTAAGACATACATTATATATTTAATTTTTTCTCTCTCTCTCTCCCTCTGCCTCTCTCTTTCACACACACACACACACACACACTTACACTTTATAAAAATTAAAATTAGAGCCCATCATCTAGGGACTTAAGAAGGTATGCACACATGGCCCCAGAAATACTAAGGGCTCTTTTTACCAGATAAACCTTAAAGACTTAAATCTTACTTGTTGATAAAACTTCAAGACTCATTATCTTATTAGCTGATGCTAATATTTTAAGTAAATATCAAGAGAAAATTCTGCTCCATGAGACAAGCAGTTTTTAGGCTCAGAAGTTCAAAGGGGGTCTGAAGGGCATAGACTCTAACATCTTCTTGACGGAAATCCAAGATTTCAACTTCCAGAGTGGTATGGTCATCTTGAGCTGGGTGATTTCTGTGAGATCCATTCAAGTGGCCTTGACGTTCTCGTCTTGTGAAGACCGGGATGGCAGTAGGGCTCTCTTGCCCTGGCTCTGAATGGGTATTTATTGACAAGTCTACTTGCTGTCATTTTCACATCTTATTTCCAACTATCTGAAGTGAATAAGAAAGACTGCTGAATCACTCTCTGTCATGTTAGTTTGGCCAAATAGAAATGGGGTGGGACAGGAGCTGAGATTTCTAGGGCAAAGCTAATGGACTTACCAAAGCCACTTACCTGGATTCAATAATTCAAATCAACTCCATTCAATTCAACAAATATTTCCTGATATCTCCTATGAAAGAAGTCCTGGTGCTGAGCCTTGTATAAAATGATCAATTTTTCCCTCTTGAAGTTTCAGTTTAGAGGGAAGATATTTGGGATAAAATAATCCTACTGCAGGAAGGCAGCAGTGAGAGAGGCAGGAGGATGAGAAGGAGGGAGGAATCAACTGATCAGCATTGGGAAGCAGAAAGGTGGGAACCTAAATATTCCTCCCAATCCTTTTAAAGTTTCTTCAGGTCTAGAAAGTTCATGGAGTGTGTACCAAGTTTCAGTCCTACTGATGTCTTTCCATAACAAGAATCCAATGAGGGACTTCCTTGGTGGTCCAGTGACAGGCTTTGTACTCCCAATGCAGGGGGCCCAGGTTCAATCTCTAGTCAGGGAACTATTCTAGATCCTACATACCTGAACTGAGACCTGGCACAACCTAAATAAATATATAAAAAAAGAGTCAAATGAGAATATCTCCAAGTATGTTGAAAATAACAGCTGGTCATAAGCCCACTCTCATCATGGACTCAATGTACACTGAATGTGTTTCATTTTGTGTCTATGTGAAACAGATTATATTAGTCTATAAAGAGAAATTTTTACATTTAGTCTTACGTGACATTCAGCGATAACATGTTCCCATATGCAATTACAGATGTCCATTCAGGAAATATCTGGGAAATTGATGGGGGCCTAAATAATTGATGGGAAAGGTGAAAACTCAGACTCAAAAGAAACTGGGATCAAGGTATACCGAGGGTTCAGGCCAACTCAGCCTTATGCAGTGGAGGGGAATGTTCTCTGCTTTGGAGGGCTGAGCTCCAAACACTTCCCTGACCTCATGCCACTCTTCTACATGTTCAAAGTCACGTGGGAGATTTTGGCCGATTGCCCTGGCTAGATAGAGTCCAGGGCCCAATACTCTACACCATGATTTACATTCTTAACATGATCAACATAAAGGAAGAGGTACTCCCTGTCCCAGGAAGAAATTAGGTTTCTGGTATTGGTAGTAAGGTGACATGACTGGGGGGCTACAACACAAAGAAGCCCACCATAGTCAATGAAGCAAACACTGTGTTCATGCCAAGATAATTAAGACATGTGCAGTGAACAAAGGGATGCACAGTCTAGTGTTAGAGGGTAAATAACTCACCAAGGAAGAAAGGAAAGTGTTACAGGAAAGGGGAGATGAAGGAGAAGTTCCAAGGGAAATCAGAAGAGGGACTCTTGTTTCTGCTTCATGTGTTCAGGGAAGCTCTGGATGAAATCATGGTGATGCCATAGAGGAAATGAAAAATGTATCCTAGGAGCTCATACACCTGTCTGAGCCCATGAAGAGATTCAGGTCAGCAAACAATTTGAAATAAGGAGAATTTCAAAAGTTTATTGGAATTATAGGCTTCCCCAATAGCTCAGTGGTAAAGAATCCACCTGCAATATAGGAGATCCAGGAGATGCAGGTTCAATGCCTGAGTTGGGAAGATCCCCTGGAGAAGGAAATGGTAAACCACTTCAGTATTCTTGCCTGGGAAATCCCATGGAGAGAGGAGCCTGGGGGCTACAGTCCACGGGGTTGCAAAGAGTTGAACACGGCTGAGTGACTGAGCACGCGCATACAAATGGAGTTATGACATCTGTCCTTTATTGATTTTGGTTTGAAGATACTTCACCACCCGCTCCTTGACAGTTGTATGTCTAACACAATTTCTATCTTGGGTGTGTGTGTAACTGCATACACATATATACTTTTGTTGGAAACCTTTTCCTAAAACTGTCCTCTATCTACCCACAGAAAATTCAGTGTCCATAGTCTGAGTTTTCACTGCAATTTATCCTTACATCTGAGGCTACCCTTGCCACAGTAAGTTAAAACTCTCTGTGGTGGATGGTGTCTTGCCCATTTTTCCATCCTCTGTGCTGGGCATGGTACTTGACTTCAAGTAGGCATGGGATAAATGCTGAATGAATAAACATAGTTGAGCTTCATGTGTGCTTGCATGTTCAGTTTCTCAGTCGTGTCTGACTCTTTGGACCCCACGGATGTAGCCTGCCAGGCTCCTCTGTCCGTGGGGTCTTTCAGATAAGATTACTGGATCGGGTAGCCATTTCTTATTCAGAGGATCTTCCTGACCCAGGGAATGAACCCTCATCTCCTGCATCTCCTGCATTGCAGGTGGATTTACCACTGAGCCATCAGGGATGCTCCATATACATATTCTTTAAATCTTAATCTTTTTACATCATAAATGTTTATAACTACTTTAGCCTTTATGCTGTTTTCATGCAACTTCTTTCTCTGGTTTCCCTATTGTCTTCTGTAGTTGCCTCAGTGGGAAGAGGTACTCATTTAGGCACCTACTGAACCTTCATTCCCATAGTCATAAACCCTGCTATGTACTCTCCAAAATCTACTCCCTCATCTTCCTGTGCACACAGTTAAACTACATTTCCCAGCCTCCTTTGCAATTACGTGTGGCCACATGACTCAGTTTTAGCCAATGGAAAGAGGAAGTGCAAACTTCTAGGACCACCAGTTAAAACCTCCCCAAATACCATACTTCCCCCCCCCCCCGCTTTTTTTCCTTTTGCTAGATGAATGGAGAGGATGGTAAATCATATGTAGCTATTTACATTTAAATTAATTAAAATTGAATAAAAACAAGGGACAAACAGATATTGCGATTCCATGGACTCCTGACTCCTTCCCTTCTCCAAACCCAATGAAATAAAAATAAAACATGAAATTGAACTAGAGAATCCCCTAGTTTTGCCTTGTGTGTGGAACATGGATGTGACCCCAAAATAGAGAAGAAAAGAATAGTGAGAGAGCTCAGCTTCCCGACTGATTTAGGACCCAGCATTCTTCTCAACACCTCCCTACCACTGTTCCTGCACTGAGGCTTTTTACAGTAGAGAGGCAACTTTAAGACTATAGATAGCCAGTTTGAATCCTATCTTCCACATTTCCTTGTTGTATGATCATAGTCTTTCTATTTAATGTTTCTGGACCTCAATCCCCACCCCCCTTTTAAAGTTACAACTGATGCTTTTAACTTCAGTCATCAGTTTTAATGGAAATAACACATCTATATGGCAGCCACTGTTTCTCTTAGATCTGTTTCTCTATTTTTATTTCATACAGATATTCAGTTGTTCCAGCACTATGTGTTGAAAAGACGATCTTTTCCATAATTGATTTAACTTGGCATTGGCACCTTTTTCAAAGATTAATTGACTATATATATGGTGGGTCTATTTCTGAACTTGCTCTTGTTCCATTGATCTATTAGGCTATTCATATGTTAATAGCACTGTCTTGACTTCTGTAGCTATATTTAAATGCTATAAAATATTCTTGAAACCAGGTAACAAAGGTCCTTCAATGTTTTTCTTTAAAAAATATTAATTGTAATTGAAAATTCAGCTACAGTCTCACTAACTGTAATTAAAATGCCCCATAGCTTCATGTCTTTAGTGTCTGCCATATTGGACAGGTAATATAACAGTTCCATCACCACAGAAAGTTCTATCGGTTAGCACTCTTCTAGATGAGCTTAAAATCACAAAAGGGAGAGAGGCTGGGTCCCTAAATGATGGATGAAGCAGTCCGTCACTAGCACTCATTGGATTTGATTAAATAAATAGATAAGCTTCTGTTGTGTTGACCCCTTTAGACATGGAGGTTTATCATTCACAGTAGGTAGTAACCTCTTATTTGATGCAAGGGTCGTGTGTTAAGATACTCAAGCACTGAGTTCACTTCTCTCTCAATTGATGGTGGAGAACAAGTCCCACTTGGAGAACTGTCTTGTCCAAGAGCAGAAAATCAATGAATTCCTGGGATTTGGCCTGTAAAGATTTGTTCCATAAGTGTGGAGACAAGTATCATAGGCCTTACAATGGGCTTTGAAGAACATTCTTTTAAGATTTTAGAGCCTCAAGAGTTGCACAGCTTGCTCTTTGATGCAACCTCCTTGATGCTGTGGTATCAGCATGCTCCTGCATATTCTTTATCTACATGGGGGGAACACCTGACATCTGCAGCTCACAGGTACTTTAAAATGAACTGAGAAGTTAGCAGTCCTGGCAGATCACAATCCCCCTTAGCTCAAAGAGTGGAAGCTCAAGTTCCCAAGGGGCCATGTACTGTTACAAAATAATATCGCAACAATTTTATAGGTGTGTTAGAACATGACCTGGGCCTGTCATGAATATTTTGCCTACACAGGGTTGCTTTATACAAAACAGTGGCATATTTTATTTTAGAATATGTGGAAAGAAAAGAAAGATATTAGAGATCTTTTTCATAAAGACTTTTACTCACATCTGTAAAAAGCAATCTTCAGAGTTTTAATTTTTAAAATTTGCAACTTTTCTCATTTCTGATATTTCTTGTATACACTTATACCATTGATGTGATATAAGGTTATTTTAGGGGTACGGGGAGAGATGCTTCTAATTTAGTAGCACTGTTTTCCTTGCATTATTATTATAGTCATAATATGTGGCAGATGATTCTGACTTCCCACTTAGTGATAGAAATTTTCCTTTTAAAATAAATTTGCTTAAGTTAAAATACAACTCATAGCAAAGGGGAAAAAAATATGAGTAAATAGCCGTACTAAAACAACATGGATTCAACAAAAGTCTTGAACATTGTATGTAAATGAGTCATGTTTGGGAAACCACTTTGCACATCCGGAGGTGTGAATGCCTGGCCAATGGATAGGATTTCTTTCTTCGTTGAAATAGAAAATGAGTTTTCATTAATTTATTTATTTTGTTGAAGTAACACTGATTTATAAGATCACCTAAGTTGTGTCAGTGCTTGATGTTGGCTAACAGGCTTTTTGTCTTTTTTTGAATTTGAATTGCCTTACACTTTGTTCAGCTCCTGGCAAAGAGGGAATGGTGTGTGGATGATCGTGTAATGCCTGAGCCTTGAGTATAAGATAAAGACTGGTCTTCAAGGCACTCATCCTGTCCCTGGGATGTTAGAGTAAATTCGATCAGTCTACTCAGGTAAAACAGCTTATTCAGGTGTGAGTAAAAAATGCTTTCCTTTCCCCGAGTCAGAATCAAGTTCAAGAATCATGCGAGACTGTTGCATCAGATGCTATGTTCCTGCTCTAGTGATGAGCTCTGTCCCTTCCACTCAGCTTGCTTCCTGAGAGGACCCAGGGGAGCAGAGGCGCTTTCTGGGCCACATCACCCTCAGAGCTGGATCCTACTGGCTGGTGTCAGTGTTGCTGTTCAGACCCCGTGGCCTCCCAACTTTGAAATCCCATCAGGTAAGTATCCAATGATCTGTCTTAACCACAGTGACTCACTGAGTCTTTTGGTTACCCTGTGGCTGGGACCTGTTTCCCTAACAGGAAGACATATTTTAAATCACGTGAGTGATAGAGAGCTCCCTCTTAAAGATTTAGAACAATGAACCAGAAGTTCCAGTTTGTCCAATCAGTCTGACAATTAAGAGAGAGAGTCAGGACCCCTGTTCTCTGACTGTTGCCAAGGGTTTCCCATTCAGGGCTCTGTAGTGATGATCAAACAGAGAGGCTCAGTGCATATTAATAGTTCCAGGAGATAAAAGGAAAAGCAAGTTGTGAAAAATAAAATAAAATCCCTCAACAATTGTCTGTGATTTATGGAATTTTCTCAAACTCTCAAGGGAAGTTCATTTAGCTAAACTTCAGGGACAGTGGGGCCTTGGAAGAGAGAGAACCCAGAGTGAGGACTGCATCCACCATGGTCCTCAGATCCATTCTTTTAATATAGCTTGCTTCTCTCCTAGAAGACTTTTAAAGAATATCATACTAATTCAATATATGTGGTGAGGAAGGAACTGCCCTCACATTTAACAGTTTCACCTTAAAAGTGTCCTACTCTGTCTGTTGGTGGTCTCCTCTCCCTCCGCCAAAAAAAAAAAAAAAGAGAGAGAGCTTGAATACTCTCTCTAGATTAAAATGGGGGGAAAAAAGTTTTATAGGGATTGATCTGCTGAGATAACTTGCAGCCCTCACCTAGCATGGATGTTCTTCTATAACTTCCTCTGTCTAGGACTGAATTCATTGTTTTTCATGGAAACCATCTCTCCCTGATTCTTCCATTTCCATCACTGGGGTTTTGTCCCCCATGTTCTCTGAAGCTTTCAGTCTCTGCTCCCCCCACCCTCAGCTCACCCTTAGCCCCAAGGGCTGAGTGAGGGCTCACTCTTCCCATCCTCACTGCTGGAAATGCCCAGCTGGTTCTGGCTCTGGTCCTGGTTGTGCTTTGTGACACAACCCTATCTCCCCATGGCTGTCTGCCACCTCCACACTTGTCTGCTCCCCAATACCTCATTCTACCTGCTTTTCCTTCCTCCAAATTCTTGCTCATGCTGGTTCCAATAGGATCCTGGGATGCCCTTCCTCACCTCCCTACCTACTGCAACCTCGTCCTATCCTGCGGCGACCTCCATCCCTGCCGCCCACAGTTATCCATCTGCTGAGCTCCTGGGAGTCGGTGAGACCGACTGCTGGCCATTTTTTTAGTCTGCTTCAGATGCAGTAGATCTTTCCTTGACTGGAGGTTGCCTGGAGTACGTGTCCTTCGCATCCCTGTATCCCTCTATCATACCCAGCAGTTTCATATGCATGATTATTGTTGAATAAATGATGAATGAATGCTTCTGAGATAGATTTTTAAAGATGAGGAGGTGGGGGAACCACGAGCAGGAGCTGTCTGAAGAACGAATCCTTATTTTAGATCCTACTGAGTGTTTCTGTCGAGGACTCTTTGGACTATGAAAACAGGAACAATTATGGTGTAAATGGACTTTGAAAATAGCAATAATTAGGTAATTAAAAATGTACTTCGGTTTCATTATGGTGTCCATAAAATTCCACCATCGAAAAACAAACTATTTTAACATATTTTACTTAATATAATTCATGTAATTATGATTTTTATGTTCCACCTAGTTATGCAATTAAGTAGTACATGGCTATTTCTTACAATTAAACATTGCGAAAATCTGCTGCCAGTTCGGAACACAGAGTATGATATATTTAACAACTTTTTATGCTAAACAGTAGACACAGTGAACATTATATTCATTTAATTCCATTTTAATTAGTTGAATAATATTTTAAATGTGAATTTAAGCCTAACTAGAATGGCACATTACTTGAGGTTGTTTTCTTCCAAATTACATATCTGTAACTTGTTGATGTTTTTCACAAAAAGAAACGGTGGTATGTGTGGGCGCCTGAGTTGAGAATAAGGGAGCCTTCTCAGTTTTCTGTCAAAGCTTCTCAATCACTGGTTAAAACTATTCTAGTGGTGCGTGGATTCCCACATGCCCTCTTGAAGAGTTAACCCCCAGAAACTCAGAGGATGTGTTCTAACTTTGGCTGAGGCCTGAGGCAGCAAGAAGAGGCAAGGGTCAGAGATTCCAGCTCCCCTGGCTTCTCTGGCTCTGATGAGAGGCAGCCTAAATTCCCCCACCAGTTGCCCCGGCCCTGGGTCTCAGCCCCACTCATACCTCTGACTCAGAGGAGGGCCAGTACCAGCCCATGGTCAGCCACCTCCTCGAGGGCTTCTGGCCTCCCTTTCCCACATAATTCTTCCCACCTAACTGGACTGCTGCTGAGGGAGCCTGGAACCTGGGAGGGATTCCCAAGGCATTGGAGCTGAGTTCCCAAGGAAGCACAGGGATTTATTAGGGAGACAGGGGAACTTAGAGACATCAAGCTCTGCCTCGGTTCCCTGCCCTGCCCTGTGTCATTTCCTGGCACTTACTGCCCTGGTATAGAGGGTTCCCAGCAGTCTCCCACTCCCCTCCCACCTAGATCTCCTTTCCTTCACTTTCCTCATATACTGAGTCTTGACTCTTGGATTTAAATGTCCTGAAGAAGATCTGTGGCTTTCAGTACACTCCAAAATCACATCCTACCTTCTCTGCTGGCTGGGCAGACTGTGCCTCCCCAGGGTCCGGACTAACAGCCAGACTTGTCCTCCTTCTGCTCCCAGATGAAAACGAGAACTCTGCACCAAGTCAGCCCCACGTGACACATCTTGATGGGAGGCCTGCACAAAGTGGGAGGAGGGCAATCAGCTCTTGCACTTGAGGGACTCCTCCCCTCGGAGCTCGGGTAGTCCTGGTTGTTCCTAAGTGACCGTGTTGTTCATCCCATTTGCCTGATGATCGCCATTCCCAGTCCTCTTGCCCTTGAACTCTCCAAGGCTCAGCTCCCATTCTGCCTGTCTCACTAGACTTCTTCCTAGTGTTGCCTCAGACCCTAAGGACTGAAGGAGATGAGGCATGGGAGGGCTTAACAGCCAACACGACAATAATAGCAGTAACTGATGCTAATTGAACACCTCCTCAGCCCTTAGTACATTGCATTAACTATCTGATTTAGCTCTCCAGCATGCACAAAGGTAGCTACTCCTAGTAACCCTGCTTAGAATGGTTCTGAGGTGGGTTCAGAGACATCTTGCCAAGTCAAAGAACACGTCTCAGAATGAGATGAGATGATCTGACTTCGGGATCTGTGTCTCTAATCACTGCTCTCTCCTTCCTCCCCAACAGTGTTCAGTCTCTCAGTCATTTCTGACTCTATGGCCCTATGGACTAGAACCTGCCAGGCTCCTCTGTCTATGGAATTTTCCAGGTTGCCATTTCCTACGCCAAAGGATTTTCTTGACTCAGGGATTGAACCTGCATCTCTTGTGTCTCCTGCATTGGCAGGTGGATTCTTTACCACTAGTGCCACTTGGGAAGCAAATAGTAAACAATAGTTATTATTTGCTGCATTGAATTCCAAATAACCCTCTTTTTCTTTGCTCCTGTTAGTTTTGAGATCTGGGTCTCCTGACTCACTGTTCAGTTTGGAATCACAGGTAATTTCAGCAAGTTTTGTTTTTGTTTTTTTTGGTACCCAGATGGCTGAGTGACTTTGGTAGGCTCAGATCCTGGCTTTTCACCTGGGGTTTCTCAGGTCTCCATCTTTGGACTCTTAAGTCCATTTGAACTCTGCCAGAAAATCTGTCAGTGGCCTTGGACTTAGCCGCTGGCAAACTGGAAGTCTGTCTTGAGGTCCCCAATCACAGCATGGTATTTATGATGCTAGGGGCATCAGAGTCCTGACCACTTTGCCACCTTCAGCTGCACTCACCCATCTATTCCCAGCTTGGTTCATCCAGTCTCAGCAAAACCTGACTCTAACTACTATCCTCTTAAAATCCTAGCATGCCTTGGGCCTTAAACAGATCCAACTTGATTAGTATTGAATAAATGGTTTGAGGAAGGTAGCAGCAGAGCATAGGGCTGCACACAAAGCTGTGTTGTCAGATGCCACTGGGAGAGAGACTGCCATGATCTCAGACTGAGCTGTGGCATCTAGAGAGCCATGTTTTGTTGCAGACTTTGCCCTCACTTGTGTGCTGAGCTGTGCTCAGTCATGTCTGAGTCTTTGCAACTCCATGGACTGTAGCCTACCAGGTTCCTCTGTCCATGGAATTCTCCAAGCAAGAATACTGGACGGGTTGTCATTTCCTACTCCAGAGGATCTTCCTGACCCAGGGATCAAACTTGCGTCCACCGTGTCTCCTGCATTCAGGTGGATTCTTTTCCCACTGAGTCACCGGGGAAGCCCTCACTGCGCCTACATAAAACCAGCCTTGACAGACCTCCTGCGAGGTGTGCTTCCCATATGTCAGGCAGAGTGTTACTGCTGTTTCCAATTCCCAAACCAACTCTGAAAGTTCCATATTTATTATTCTAACTCTATAGAAGAAAACTGCAAACCATACAAAAGACACATTTGTTTTTGTCTGCTCAGAATCCACTCTTTTTTTTTCTTTCTGGTAATAGTACCTTGATTTTCTTTGGGACACACCCCTTTCTATCTATATGGACTTACTGGACTACATTTCAAGCCCTTCCTTGCCTAGAGATAGGCATGTGATACAGGCTAAGCCAACTGGATTCCTTTTCCTTGAAAGTCTGAATGTTGAAAGAAGGGAGACAGAGATGGAAAATGATTGGAGCCAGTTCATCTGGACAGCATTAGGTCCTACAGTCTGGATCCTGGGGCTGTTCAGGCCTCATCCTTTCCAAGATCCCTTTCTCAGCCCAGCTTTCACTCCCTAAGTCACCCAGATCCTCCTCACATTAGCCAGAGTTAATTTCTGTTGCTTGAAACTAGAATCCTACATGGCAGACGGCTGGCCATTCATTCATCCATCCAGTGGAGAGCTCCTGATCATCCTTTCTGTGCATGGTGCTGGGGGCATGGTGGTGAGGAGGGCTGAGTTTCCGTAATCAGCAAGGGTAGTCACTCATTCCACTCTTGAGTATGTTTTCAGATCAAGGAACTTGTCCTGGGTCACGCAAGGGACTATCCCATGGCTTTGTGAAATTTAAGATAGGTTGTCACACATCTGCACTATTTTATAGATCTGTGTTGCCTTGTCCACACTTTGCTGAAGGATCAGTCAACTAATAGTTTCCTCCACCTTGGCACTAAACTGTCACGTGGATAAGTGTCAGGTATCTGGAACTGCGAGAATAATTTCCTCAGAAATGCCTCCATCCAGTCGGCCATTTCATTTTTTCTTGGGGATTTTGTGAAAGATGGCTTGCTAAGGGTCAAAAGAGACCCCAGTAGCAGATCAGGAGATATGACTTGGTTTGTGGATTTATCACAAAATTCCATTGTGATATTGGATAAGATGGTGGCCTTCTGTGAGTCTCAGATTCTCTTTAGGTAAATTGAGAAATTGTTCCAATTATCTCTAATGCCCATTCTACTTTGGTAGCATCTCAATGTCTTCTGTCATAGGGAAGCTCTTGGATAAAGAGAGAAAAAAGGCTGTCTCTCCCTGTGATTTTAAGGTTCTGGATGGCGTAAAAAGAGTTAAGCTTTGCAGCACTTTGCAACATTGATAAAAATGTGTGTACTTTAATTTCTAATAAAAAAATCAAGCAGGTATGAATAGCAATAAAATTGCTCAAAAATTGTTCAAATTGAAGGGAAACAATTGGAGATGGATTTGGAAATACAATGTTTAGCTAAGCAAGCTATAATGTTCTGTTATTTTAATCAGCATTGTAAAGTAATTTAAATAATGCAGGAAGAGACTTTTATACTTTAATATATAATCACTTTTTTTTTTCAATGCATTCATCAAAAGGCATTTCATGTTAATGATTCTATGGCTGACGACAGATACTGGCAATAATGGTCTCTCGTCTGCTCTCAGCTTATATTTGGAGCTTTTTAGATTTAACTTTTTTTCTGCTCTTCCCTACTACTCTTAAAGGAAAATGCATGTAATTTTGGAAAAAAAAATATTGTTCCTAAATGTTTCAAAGAGAAACATATTTTTTAAAAAGAAATCTAGAACATTCCCCCGATATGATTTCTTCTGTAGCACCAGCAATTTGGAATGGAGCTCAGGGGTCATCTCAAAAGCTCACTTGCCTCTAGGCCCTTGAAACCCAAAAAGCATGAATGTGTCTTTCCCTTTAAAAATCTTCTCCAAGAACAGGTGGGATTCTGTCACTCCATAGCTATTTTGTCTATAATTTTAATAAATAAATACTTATTGATAGTTGAAGATTTTGCATGAAGAAATGATGAAGAAAGTTTCCTTCTTATTACTGAATTTATGTTGATTATTAATATCAAGAAATGACTTTTTTTGAAGCCTATTTTTAAAGAGTCACTTGAATTATTCTTGCTGCATTCTACATGTTTATCAAGTCCCCATACTCTCCAGAGAGAAGGGTTCAATGCCAGCCCCCAAATGCTGAAAGTAGATCTGCAAAGATTATAAGGCTTGGCCTTGCCTTACAAGAACCTTCTTCCTTCACCAGATAAAACATACTTTTAGTGTCACCTGCATTGCTTCTGCTCATACAGGTACTTGTTCAGTGAGGAAAACTCACCTGTCCATCTATCCATCCATTTATCCATCTATCCGTCCACCCATCTATCCCCACTGCCACAGTTTCCCCAGGTTAAGAATAAAACTTAGCTCTAGATGTATCTTTACATCTGAACACTATTTCTGGACTGGAGAGCTCCTAGTTTGACTGTCCAGAAATATTTTCGGAAAGGCAGCCTAGTTTTCATCAGCTAAGCCTGAGACATTGGAGTTGGATTTAAAGCACTAAGGAGCCAGGGGGAGTTGGCAGCCAGGTGGGAGGAGGGGCCCAGGCTGGGGGCCCAGGAGCCTCTGTTTGGGTTGAGTCTGCCCCAGATGGAGGGTCTGGCAGTCGTTCCTCTTTGGGCTGGTTAGCGATGGATTGGAAACACATGGCAGACTCCGGGTTGGCGCTCATAGCCACATGCATGCTGCTCGTTGAGGTGGCAGGCTCAGCTCGAGCTGCTCGGGGGCAGGAAGGAAAGAGAGCTACTGTGGTCCAAGCTCCGGTCAGAAGGGCTTCCTGAGTCCTCCTCACCTGAGTTCCAGGGGACTTCCATGGCCCTTCAGAAGAGAGGTGAATCCATGTCTGGGGAAGCAGTGACTGCTTAGAGTGAAAGCAGAGACACAGTGAACTGCGTCCAGAACAAAGACAAGAGGGACAGAAGAGGAAACTTCTGTTCACTAGGGAGGAGTCCCTAAAACTCTCTGTGCCTCTGTTCTCACACCTGTAAATAATAAGCCTTGTCAATTCCTGTATCATAGGCTGACTGAGAGAATTCCATAAAGTGACAAGGCTAATGCACCTAGAACAAATCCTGGGAATAGTGGCTTCTCTACACTGGACTTCTCAGGATATCCACAGGAAGGTGGTCAGGGGCAGAGAGTAAGTCGTAGCTGTGTCTAGGGGCAACCCAAGGAAGACACCAGAAAGCTCTCAGGGACCCTGCATCACTGGCCCACCTCCTAACCCCCACAGGACACAACTGCAGAGCCCAGGAAGGATTTAGTCCTCCTGAGAACTCAGAGCATCCCAAATTCCATCTTCCATGCATCTTCACTGCCACATCATGACAGAATCCACACCACCCAGCTCTTCAGAACTGCTTGTTAACTCCTTTGTGTGCTAAGTGCTTACTGGGTCTCCGTGGGGTTGCGCTGGAATCCTGGTGTCCTGGGGAGGGAGGGGACACATCGCACCCTGAGGATGTTGTGACCTATGAAGGAGAGGAAATACAAGTGCACATTGCCGCCCCTGCAGGGCACGAGGCAAGGCTTAGAGCGTGCCTTCCAGTCCTTCAAAGGGCAGGAAAGGTAAATCCAAACAGAGGCATGGACAGCCAATCAGCTGGGAGAAGCGTTTCATTTTACTGTCAATCGAGTAAATGTGTGCTACAGCGTCAATAAGTCAACATACTGCCTCAAAACTTCCAAAGATTAAAAAAATTAAAAAAAACACACTCTATCCTTGGTTGGGGTAATTGTGAGAAAATGCTGACAGGGATGAAATTTGCTAGTACAGAGGTGCATATATATATATGGTTGGTATATTTGATTTATGCAATTTTGTTATCATATGCACTGACTTTAGAAATCTCCCTTTGATTTAAGATGAGAGTCCATCATAGAAGTTTTCTAAAGATAATTTAGCTATACATATTAAAGTCTTTAGAAATGAGTAATATTTGAGCCAGCTGTTCCAAACCCGAGAATTTATCCTAAGAAAATTAACATATATGTTAACAAATATTTTGCATGACAACAGGCACCTCAGTGTCATATCTAATTGGAAAAAAATGGAATTAATCTAAAAGTCCAGTAATGATTGAGTCAATATAAAATCACTGTATGCACAAATAAAGGAATCCTATGTGGCTAGTGAATGCAGAAGAGTAGGATTTTTTAATGGAAAAATGTTGAAGAAAAAAGTCATGAAACAGAAAATAGAGTAAAATTAAAGTGGAATAATGTTCCTTTTTAATACTACTTACCTATTAATTTTCTATCTACCTATCTTTCATCTATCTATTTACCTATATATTATTATATTGCCATTACTCATTTAAAAATTATTTTTTTGTAAATTTTGTTTATAAAAGATTCTACATTAGCTTATTTTTTCCTATTTTTTTTTTTTTGGTCAAAGATCATTTTGGTTTTTATACATAGAAAAAGTAGCATTTGATTTTTTTCCCATTAAAAATGGATCTTGGTGCTTTCTGAACTTTAATATTGTAATTTGGCTTAAGTGAAGTAATTTCCAACTTAAAAACTAAAACAAGGTAAAACAAAAACTTTGACCATGGCCATACTGAGAAGGAAGAAGTCCATGAGAGGGAGAGGCTGGCCAGACTGGGCTAGGGTAAGAGAGGGCCATTCATTGCACTTGGTCCTCCTTCCAGAATCTAACGGGTAGAAAATAGCAGTGAACTCATGCTGTGGCCCATGTTACCTCCTGCCCAATTTATCCACAGATGTTAAACTCTCGTTACAGAAAATTAGACTCAAGATAAGATGTTCCAGCTATGTAGACTATTTCTTTTGTTTATAACTTCTCTATTCCTTATAAAAAATTTTTTTCTATTAAAGTGTGGATGTTCAAAATCCAATTGCCAACTTATGTTACCAACTTTGCTTTCTCTACTTTATTTTCAGCAAATGCCTAAGAATGATTTTGTCAACATTTAATACAATTGAAGAAAGTGTACCAAACTCATATGTCTCTGATTTTCACTGCAGTGTTTTTATGCCAGTGAAAAGTTGGCTTGGTCTCTGTTGACAGAAAAATAGATAAACAGAATGTTGAATATATGGATGGGGGAATACTATGCAGTAATGAAAATGAATTAAGTTGGTGCCAAAATCAATGTTGGATGATAAGGAGAAATAGATTATATTTCCATAACATATTATCTATGTTTATGTTTGTATCTACTGATATACAATATATGGAGGAGGGTATGGCGACCCACTCCAGCCTGATGGGCTACTGTCCATGGGGTTGCAAAGAGTCAGACTCTACCGAGCAGCTAAGAACAGCACAACACATATACAATATACTTATATTATATATTTATAATAATATATATGGGCTTGGCCAATAAGTTTGTTCATGTTTCTCCGTAAGATGTAAAGAAAAACCCAAATGAATGTTTTGCTCAACCCACTATGTTTAGAAATACACTTTATTTCTGAAATACAGGATGATACTACATAACTTTAGTACAAAAATGCTATATTTTTTCATGAATAAACCATTTATTAATAAAGTGAGGAAGAATTGTAATCACTTCAAGATCATATGGATTAGGATTCAGGCCTGACTATGATAGAATCAAGTGCAATGGACTTAGCTTTCCCGCTAGAAATAACTGTAAGACTGAATGGAATTTATGAAGCATCTGTCTTCACACACCGGCAGTGAACACATTTAACCATTTTCTGCAGGGGGACGTACTTACACTTGTGAACATCACAGGGATGTCGTTGAGATCTACAGTCAGGCCATACTTTGGGAGTATCAATAGGTTTTCTTTTTCTAAATGTGCAATTTGTTGTTTGTTTCTTTTCTCTCTTGGTTTGAGAATACTTGAGTACACCATATTTATTTTATCTCCTCTATTGGCTTTCAAGCTATACTTCTCTGTTTTATTATTTTAGAGACTAGTCAAAGGATGCTATGCATTTTTAGCTTATCACATTCTTCCTTGAATTAATGTTAGTTTGCTTTAAGTATAATGAAGAACTTTCCAGTAATACACTTCTATTCACCTCTCTTTATGTGTGTGAGGGTTATTATATATTTCACTTTTGTATGTTATAAACCCAAAATATTGTTATTACTTTTTTCACTTTTAAAAATAGTTGATTTATAATGTTGTGTTAGTTTCTGATATACAGCAAAGTGATTCAGTAATAAATGTATATATATATATACATTTTTTTATATTCTTTCTTTTTTTTCTGTTATGGTTTCTTTTCTTTCCCACTATGGTTTATTATAGAATATTGAATATAGTTTCTTGTTCTATATAGCAAGACCTTGTTGTTTATCTACTATATATATAGTAGTTTATATTTGCTAATACCAAACCCCTAATTTATTCCTCTCCTCACTTTCCCTTTGGTAACTATGTTTGTTTCTATGTCTATGAGTTTGTTTGTAAATAAGTTAATTTGTATCATATTTTAAATCCCACATACAAATGATATGTATTTGTCTTTCTCTTTTGGAATTATTTCGCTTCATATAATAATCTCTAGGTCCATTACATAATTAGAAATGGCATTATTTCATTCTTCTTTATGGCTGAGTAGTATTTCATTGCATATGTATACCACCTCTTCTTTATCCATTCATCTGTTTATAGACATTTAAGTTGCTTCCATGTTTGACTATGGTAAACAGTGCTGCTATGAACGCTGGGATCCATGCATCTTTTTGGACTAGACTTTGTCCAGGTATATGCTCATGAGTAGGATTGACGGAACAGATGGTTACTCTATTTTTAGTTTTCTAAGGAACCTCCATAATGTTTTCCATAGTAGCTGCACCAACTTACATTCCCATCATCAGTGTAGGAGGGTTCTCTCTCCTCCACATCCTCTCCAGCATTTATTATTTGCAGACTTTTTTTTTCTTTTTTTTTTTTACTAGTTTTGCCAAACAATGACATGATACCACCATGGGTTTACATATGCTCCCCCTCCAGAACCCTCTTCCCTTCTCCCTCCCCTCAGGAAATCTCATTGCACCAGCCCCGAGCATCAATCCTGGGCTGGCGATTGATTAGACATATGATAATTAACATGTTTCAATGCCATTCTCCCATATCATCCCACCCTTTCCCTCATCCTATTTGCAGACTTTTAAATGGCAGCCATTCTGACAGGTGTGATGTGATACCTTTTTGTAGTTTTGGTTTGCATTTCTCTAATAATTAGCAAAGTTGTGCATCTTTTCATATGCCTATTGGCCATCTGTATATCTTCTTTGGAGAAATCAATTTAGGCTTTCTGCCCATTTTTTGATCGGGCTATTTGTTGTTTTTTGTTATTGAGTGTATGAGCTTCTTGTATGTGTTGAAAATTAATTCCTTATTGGTTGTATCATTTGCAAATATTTTCTCCCAGTGTGTAGGTTGTCTTTTCATTTTGCTTATGGTTTCCTTTGCTGTGCAAAACTTCTAAGGTTGATTAGGTCTCATTTGTTTACTTTTGCCTTTATTTCTATTGCCTTGGAAGATTGATCCATGAAATGTTGCTATGATTTACGTTCAGTTCAGTTCAGTCACTCAGTCGTGTCCAACTCTTGCGACGTCATAAACCACAGTATGCCAGGCCTCCCTGTCCATCACCAGCTGCTGGAGTCTACCCAAACCCATGTCAATTAGGTCAGTGATGCCATCCAAACATCTAATCTTCTGTCATCCCCTTCTCCTCCTGCCCTCAATCTTTCTCAGCATCTGGGTCTTCTCAAATGAGTCAGCTCTTCGCATCAGGTGGCCAAAGTATTGGAGTTTCAGCTTCCAATGAACACCCAGGACTGATCTGCTTTAGCATGGACTGGTTGGATCTCCCTGCAGTCCAAGGGACTCTCAAGAGTCTTCTCCAACACCACAGTTCAAAAGCATCAATTCTTCAGTGCTTGGCTTTCTTTATAATCCAACTCTCACATCCATGCATGACTACTGGAAAAACCATAGCCTTGACTAGATGGACCTTTGTGGACAAAGTAATGTCTCTGCTTTTTAATATGCTGTCTAGGCTGGTTATAACTTTCCTTCCAAGGAGTAAGCGTCTTTTAATTTCATGGCAGCAATCACCATCTGCAGTGATTGTAGAGCCCCCCAAAATAAAGTGAGCCAGTTTCACTGTTTCCCCATCTATTTGCCATGAAGTGATGGGACTGGATGCCATGATCTTAGTTTTCTGAATGTTGAGCTTTAAGCCAACTTTTTCACTCTCCTCTTTCACTTTCATCAAGAAACTTTTTAGTTCCTCTTCACTTTCTGCCATAAGGGTGATGCCATCTGAATATCTGAGGTTATTGATATTTCTCCCGGCAATCTTAATTCCAGCTTATGATTCTTCCAGTCCAGCGTTTCTCATGATGTACTCTGCATATAAGTTAAATAAGCAGGGTGACAATATACAGCCTTGGCATACTCCTTTTCCTATTTGGAACCACTCTGTTGCTCCATGTCCAGTTCTAACTGTTGCTCCCTGACCTGTATACAGGTCAAGAGGCAGGTCAGGTGGTCTGATACTCCTATCTCCTTCAGAATTTTCCACAGTTTATTGTGATCCACACAGTCAAAGGCTTTGGCGTAGTCAATAAAGCAGAAATAGATGTTTTTCTGAAATTCTCTTGCTTTTTCGATGATCCATCAGATGTTGGCAATTTGATCTCTGGTTCCTCTGCTTTTTCTAAAACCAGCTTGAACATCTGGAAGTTCATGGTTCACATATTGCTGAAGCCTGGCTTAGAGAATTTTGAGCATTACTTTACTGGCGTGTGAAATGAGTGCAATTGTGCGGTAGTTTGAGCATTCTTTGGCATTGCCTTTCTTTGGGATTGGAATGAAAACTGACCTTTACCAGTCCTGTGGCCACTGCTGAGTTTTCCAAATATGCTGGCATATTGAGTGCTGCACTTTCACAGCATCATCTTTCAGGATTTGAAATAGCTCAACTGGAATTCCATCACCTCCACTAGCTTTGTTTGTATTGATACTTCCTAAGGCCGACTTGACTTCACATTCCAGGATGTCTGGCTCTAGGATGAGTGATCACACCACCATGATTATCTGGGTCATGAAGATATTTTTTGTATAGTTCTTCTGTGTATTCTTGCCACCTCTTAAGATCTTCTGCTTCTGTTAGGTCCATACCATTTCTGTCCTTTATTGAGCCCATCTTTGCATGAAATGTTCCCTTAGTATCTCTAATGATTTATGTTGGACATTGTTATTTTTAACTTGAAGAGTTAAATGGCTTATCAAGAAACTATGAAAAGAGAAAAAAGTCTTTTAGATTTACATTTTTTCCTCTCTCCTTCTTTTATGTAGACTAAGTTTCTATTTGTTACAATTTTCCTTCAGCCAGTTTTTTGGGGTATGGTGAAATAGCTTATTGAAGTTGCCTTTACTTTAACCTCATTTTCCATTAATATTTTCATTGGATATAGGATCTAAGTTGGTTTACTTTTATTTCAACATTTAAAATATGTTATCCCATTGTTTCTGATGAGGAATAATTATCGATATTTATATCTTTGTTCTCTTGTGTGTAAGATCATTCATCTTTGGTTGCTTGTAAGAACTTTTTTTTTTTTTTTTGTTCCCTAAAGTGAACCCTTAAATAAAAGGTTTTTAATTTTTTGCTCATTGTCTCCTTGGAGATTATGTTCAGAGTTCAGGGCCTTTTCCTAGAAAATATGTGTAGGACAAACAAAATTGTATACATTTTTCATAGTTCTAAAAGGTAGCAGAAAGGATTAAAGTGGTAACAGGGGGTGGTCAACGACTCTATTTGGTCTTCTACTGGTTTTTTTGCTTCTCTTTCTTTAAAATCATGTACCTGAAGGTGTTTTGAAGATTTCTAAAGAAACAAAGCACCTGATTCTGTCCCCTGGGTGGGTACCCTTTCTTTCTTTTTTTTTTTATTTTTTTTTTTTTTTTTTTTTATTATTGTTTTTGCCATACATTGTTATGATATCACCATGGGTTTACATATGCTTCCCCTCCGGGTCCCCCCTCCCTCCTCCCAACAGACATTTCTCCAAGGAAGATATAAAAATGGCTAACAAACACATGAAAAGATGCTCAACATCACTCATTATCAGAGAAATGCAAATCAAAACCACAATGAGGTACCACTTTACACCAGTCAGAATGGCTGCCATCCAAAAGTCTACAAGCAATAAATGCTGGAGAGGATGTGGAGAAAAGGGAACCCTCTTACACTGTTGGTGGGAATGCAAACTAGTACAGCCACTATGGAAAACAGTGTGGAGGTTCCTTAAAAAGCTGCAAATAGACCTGCCATATGACCCGGCAATCCCACTGCTGGGCATATACACCGAGGAAACCAGAATTGAAAGAGCCACGTGCACCCCAATGTTCATCGCTGCATTGTTTACAATAGCCAGGACATGGAAGCAACCTAGATGCCCATCAACTGACGAATGGATAAGAAAGCTGTGGTATATATACACAATGGAATATTACTCAGCATTAAAAAAAAATTCATTTGAAGCAATTCTACTCAGATGGACGAAACTGGAGCCCATTATCCAGAGTGAAGTAAGCCAGAAGCAAAAACAACAATACAGTATATTAACACATATATATGGAATTTAGAAAGACAGTAATGAGAACCCAACATGGGAGACAACAAAAGGAACGCAGATGTATAGAATAGACTTGTGGACTTTGTGGATGAGGGTAAGGGTGGGATGAGATGGGAGAAGGGCATTGAAGCATGTTAATTGTCATGTGTCTAATCAATCGCCAGCCCAGGATTGATGCTCGGGACTGGTGCAGCGAGATTTCCCGGGGGGGAGGGAGGAGGGAGGGGGGACCCGGAGGGGAAGCATATGTAAACCCATGGTGATATCATAACAATGTATGGCTAAAACAATAATTAAAAAAAAAATAAAATAAAATAAATTAAAAAAAAAAATACATTGAAGGACACAAATTACCAAAATTAATACAACAAATTACAAAAGTTTATTAGCCTTATATGTGCTAGCTAAATTGAATTTGTAATTAAAACCTTTCTACCAAAAGCACCCAAGTATCACATGGATTCATTGGTAGCTTTTATCAAATTTTAATAAAAAAATAATACTAATCTTACACAAATTCCTTGAGAAAATAGAAAAGAAGGGAGTACATTTCAGTTCTTTTGATGAACCCATCTTAATGCTAATACCATAACTAAACAAGGACATTAAAAGGACATCATTAGCTAACCTGTCTTACAAGCACAGATGCAATACTTCTTAACAAACTATAAACAAATTTAAAGAAACAGAACATCATCATTACTAAGTAGATTATTCAAGAAATTCAAGATTGGTTTAACACTCAAAATTAATCTGATATGCCAGAATTGTCAGAATAAAGAAGAAAAAAATATCATATAACTATATCAATAAATGCAGAAAATGCATTTGCTAATTTTCATTTTCATGCACAATCCTAAAAGTAATCTCATTGCCAATGAAGAATAGAGGGATATTTTTCAATATGATAAAGAATTCTCCTTACTATCAAGAATGAAGAAAGGATATTTGTTAATATATCTCTTCAAAATTATACTGAAAGTTGCAGTGAGTACAACAGGAGAAAAAGAAATAAAAGATACAAAATGCAGAAAGGAAGAAATATAGCTATCATTATTTACAGATAAATTCTACATGTAGAAACTCCTAAAGAATCTCTAAATAATTAGAAATAGTAATAACTTTAGCAAAGTTACTAGAGATAGGTCAATATTGGAAAATTATTTGCATTTTGGCAGGGAACAATTGAAAAATGAAATTTTAAAATACTATACATAATAAAACAAAATACTTAAGGAGATAAGTGTAAGGCTTCAACACTGAAAAGTATAAGAAAATGTGAGAAATTAAAGAAGACCTAAGCAGTAAAGAAATATACCATGTTCATGAATTGTTCAAAGATTCAGTGCTGTTAAGAGAGCATATATCCCAAAACTGATTCAATGACATACAAGGTAAAATTCCAGCAGACTTTCATTTTTGATTGGCAAGCTGAATCTAAAATTATATAGCAATCTGAAGGGCCTAGAACAACAAAATGCAATATTAAAGAAAAACAAATTTGGATGCTTACACTACCTGATTTTAAGAGTGACTATAAAGCTGTAGTAATAAAGACTTTTTGTATTGATGCAAATAGGAGCATATATTAGAGGAAAAAAATACAGAGTCTGGAAATTGATTAACACAACTGAGTTTTGACAAAATCTGCAAGACAATTCAACAGGAAATGATGGTAAATAAAGGGATAGCCATACTGGAAAAAAAAAAAAGAAGTTCAAAACCTATCTGACACCACACACAAAAATTAACCTGTGGAAGATTTTAGCTCTAAATATAAAATAAACATCTATGAAGCTCTTAGAAATAAACTTAAACTGACCTTCAGGTAGTCAAACATATCTTAGTTATGGCACAGAAAACATAGACCATAGCCTGAGTGTTTTAGGTCAGACTTCCATAACAAAATACCATAGAGTAGGAGGCTTATTATATCTCATAGTTCTGGAGGCTGAAAGTCCAGGATCAGGTTGTTTAGGTTCTTATGAGAGACTTCTTCCTGACTTGCACTCTGTTCTCACATAAGAACAGAAGAGAGAGTTCTGGTGTCTCTTCCTCTTCTTATAAGGCCACTGATTTCATCATGAGGGCCCCACCCTCATGACCATATCTAGCCCTAATTACTACCCACAGGCCCCAATGCCAATCACAAAGGAATTAGAGTTTCAACATATGAACAGGAGAAGGGGAGGAGTGTACAAACATTCAGTACATAATATAGACTAAAACCAATAAATTAGACTTGATTTAAATCAAAAACTTCTGTTTATAGAAGACATCATTAAAAATGGAACAACAAAATTCACTCAGTAATAAAAAGGTGTGAACTATTGATACATGCAGAAACTTCAATAAGTCTCAAAGTGAAGCAGAGTAAAGAAAGTCAGCCTCTAAAGATGTCATACCATATGAGACCATTTGCATGGCACTCTTTTTGACAAAAATTAGAGTAATAGAGGATAGATCAGTGGTTTCTAGAGGTTAGGAGAGAGGAATATGTGACCACAAGAGGCAGCAGTAAAGAGCTTTGTGGGGTTCTGTGTCCTGATTGTCGTGGTAGTTACGTGAATGCATTCATATTTCAATAGTCAAAGAACTGTATACCAACAGAAGTCAGTTTAATGCATGTTAATTAAAATACAAAATAATTGGTGACTGGATGGGGAGAAAAGCTTTTGCAATATATATATCTGGAAAAGAACTAATGTTTGTACTAGAAAGACAACTCAATAAAATATGGACAAAAATTGTGAAAAAATACAAAGGAAGCTATCAAAATGGTCAATAAGCATTGGAAAGGTGGTCAGTATCAGTAGTTATCAGTGAAATGCAAATTAAAACTGTACTTGACTCACTAGAAGAACTCACCAAAAGGCTTAAAATTTAAGGGACAGTCAATGGTAAATGCTGGTCAGGATATGGGACAAGCAGACTGTAGAGCTCTCTCATATTTCTGATTAACTGTAAAATGGTGTAACCACTTTGGAAAAGTTTTGTAATTTCTCGTGGAATAAACATATACTCTATGACAGCAATGCCAATCCTAGGCATTTACTCAATGTAGATCAAATTTTATGTCTGCAAAAATTTACACACTGCAACTTTGTTCATAATTGCCTCAAATTGGAAGCAACTCAAATGTCTGTCAAAATACAACAGATATAAAATTTGTGGTAGATTCATACAATAAAATGCAACTCAGCAATAAAAAATGAAAACCTACCGATATCCACAACAAACATAAAAATTACAGAAATATTTGTGCTGAGAGAAAGAAGTCAGGCACAAAGAGTACTTTCAGTAGGATTTCATTTATAAAAAAGTTCTAGAATACAATCTGCCTGCAGTGTGTGAGACCTGGGTTCGATCCCTGGGTTGGGAAGATCCCCTGGAGAAGGCAATGGCAACCCACTCCAGTATTCTTGCCTGGAAAATCCCATGGACAGAGGAGCCTGGGAGGCTACAGTCCATGGGGTTGCAAAGAGTTGGACATGACCGAGTGACTTCACTTTCTAGCACAGACAAAACTAACTTATGTATAGAACAGAGAACAGTGGTTCCTTGAGTGGGTGAGAAGGCAAGCACTGGCTGGAAAGGAACAATGAGAGTGGGGAAACTTTCTGGGGTAACACAAATCTTCTGTTTCCTAGTCCTCAATAGTATGTGGGTTACACCAGTGTATGCATTTGTCAGGGCTCCCCAGGTGGCGCTAGTGGTAAAGAACCTGCCTGCCAATGCAGGAGACATAAAGATGTGGGTTCGATTATCCCAGGGTGGGGAAGACCCCCTGGAGGAGGGTATGGCAACCCACTCCAGTATTCCTGCCTGGAGGATCCCATGGACAGAGGAGCCTGGTGGGCTCTAGTCCAGAGGATCACAAAGAGTGGGACACAAGTGAAGCATCTTAGCAGCATGCACATACATTTGTCAAGATTCACCCAGCCAGACACTTCACGTGTCTTTTTCTCTGTGTAAATAACCCTCTATTAAAAAACATAATATGTGCTTACAGGGAAGATGACCTTAAGAATCGAAAGGGCTAAGCTAATAATACAATAAATACACACCCGGTGGCCTTGCCTGGACTTATTGCACCAAGGTACCCAGCCCTGAGCTGGCCCAGCAGCCCTTCTGCCTCCCCTTACCTTGTCCTCACCCCTGCCCTGGTGTCATCCTTCCTGGTCACCACAGGGGATTGGGCAAACCACTCCTCCACTTTGATTTCTCTATTTGGCATCACTCCTTCCTTTCAGTTGGCTCTCCTAAGGTGCTGGGAGAACAGGAAGAGGTTGGGAGGTAAGAGGAAGGAGATGGGCAGTCCTCCCCTATCTCTTGAGTTGGTGTTTGACTGCCCTGAAAATGAGCTCTAAGCCCAGGTAGATGTGAAAAAGCCAGGTGGGTCCCAAGCGGTGCATGGATTCTTATGGGAACAAGTCTGCCGGGCCCAGGAGAGAGGCAGCTGGTGCCTTCCTCATGTGCCTTAGTATCTGCCTGCTTTTGTTTCCTTAAATATATGATTTTTTTACCTTTAAACGCCAGAGGCTTAGAAAGATGTCCCTGTTACAGGAGCCTGCAGTTCTGAGGCTCGGCTCCCCCACTGATGGGGTTTCATCAGCACAGAGCCTGTAACTGAGCAGAGACTCCTCCTTAACCCTTTGTGGGGGGTGGAGGGAGGAAGCAAAGGAATGCATTTTTCCTTCCCCCTTCTCCTCCTGCTCTACTGACCTTTCGTTTTGCTTTTTGCTAATGTCATTTTCACTCTTGGTTGGGCTTTCTCGACAGCAAGGAAGACTTCTTTATGAAGCCGTGGTGATAAACTAGGGTCATGCATTCATACACACAGAGGAAACCACTTCATCAGCTCCTACTCTAATATCAAATACCTCTAATCTCATCAAGAAAACAGCAAAACTGCAAAGTGCCCTTGTTAATCCTGTCACTTACTACCTCACTGGATTTTGAAAAATGCAGTTTAATTAGCAAAATAAAAGAACTTAATCTTTCTCCATATTATTCACACAAGTAAAAATATATGCGTTGGCTGAAGATAAAAATAAATTGCACAGGGCTACTAACCAAACACAGGGGGAAGGATGAGGCTGCAGCCACCCTGATTGGAGGGAAGGAAACAAACCCTAGGCTTTCTTAGGGCCTCATAAAAACAGCACTCCATTCTTCATAAATATCTCACACATACTTAATATAAAGAAGAACAATTTTTAGGCCAAAAGGTGTTCTAGCATACAAGAATGTACTCCCTTTATTGCAGATTGTGGGCTTTGTAAACATGCAGTAGGGTTCAGCAAAGCTGATGCAGTAGATTTTAATAAAAATTGTACAAGTCAAGAGAGGGAGTTTTCCCCAACAATTATTTTTAAAAAGGAATTAAAATTCCATTTTAAAAGATGATTGTGACAAGACGGAAAAAACACAATATCTTTTTTTTTTTTTTGGTCTTTCCTTTTTAACTCGAGCCACCTCTACCCTCTTACATATTCATAAAATGTATACAGAGCTAATTTTGAATGTGCCCTTTATGACTATGTCACAGTCGTAATATCACCATGTTCCGAAGGCGTAATTAAAGATTTACCTAGATTTATGAGACTTTATCATTATCAATAGGGTTAAGGAATGCCGGGGAGACACATTGTTGGAAGATTCTGCTCAGCAGTTTCTTGAGCAATGAGAGTCCCGGTATTACTTTAGTGCTGAAAAAAATGACTGTTCGGCACTAATATATGGCCCTTTATTAGAAAGGGAACACCAAAGACACTTCAGTCAAAACACTTCAGTGGCTTACCCATCTCTTCCTTTCGGGGAATGGAATCGGCAAGAAAGCAAAACATCTGGCTCATCGAATTGTGTGAGATGGAAGCATCAGCTCCCCACAGTGGCAGGTAGCTGACCCCTCAGATTCCCTTAATAAACACTGAGCCATATTAAGGTGGACCAATGTGCCTCAAAACAATAGGATATGCTTTACATTGATCATCGCCCTCCGGAAGCCAGGGGCTGCCTGGCTCTTTGCCATTCGCATTTACTCAGGTTCAGTTTAGTTCAGTTGCTCAGTCGTGTCCTACTCTTTGTGACCCCATGGACTGCAGTACTCCAGGCCTCCCTGTCCATCACCAACTCCCGGAGCGTGCTCAAACTCATGTCCATAGAGTCAGTGATGCCATCCAACCATCTCATCCTCTGTTGTCCCCTTCTCCTCCCACCTTCAATCTTTCCCAGCATCAGGGTCTTTTCCAGTGAGTCAGTTCTTTGCATCAGGTGGTCAAAATATTGGCGTTTCAGCTTCAACATCCGTCCTTCCAATGACTATTCAGGACCGATTTCCTTTAGGATTGATTGGTCTGATCTCCTTGCAGTCCAAGGGACTCTCAAGAGTCTTCTCCAACACCACAGTTCAAAAGCATCCGTTCTTTGGTGCTCAGCTTTCTTTATAGTCCAGCTCTCACATCCATACATGACCACTGGAAAAAAACATAGCTTTGACTAGATGGACCTTTGTTGGCAAGTAATGTCTCTGCTTTTTAATATGCTGTCTACGTTGGTCATAGCTTTTCTTCCAAGGAACAAATGTCTTTTAATTTCCTGGCTGCAGTCTCCATCTGCAGTGATTTTGGAGACCAAGAAAATTACTCAGGTAGGAGCACCCTATACACAGAAGATGTATTGGTAGGTGCTTCCCTACCTACTATCCTTCTGCAGCTTTCTAGGTTTAGAACCAGGTGGTTCTGTGGAAAGCAAGTCGCAGCAACAATTTCAGCAATGAGGTTTTCTTTTTATATCTAGATATTTCATTTTCTTGTTCTTATAGCACTCTCCATTCAGAGCAGGACAAGCCACAGAGTTGCATTTCTCAGCATCGTACTTTTCACAAGGTAAATGAGCATGCCCAGGCCCCATAGCCTGGCACTCAGTCTTCAGGCTGGGTAAGGAAAAGGCAAGTGTTGAACAGGCTGTCATTATGACAACACCCCCACTCTGGTGCCACCTAGAATCTTCTGTCTTCTATCCGTCTCTGCAAACCGTGCTTCCTTCTTCCTAGTTCCTACTGGTATTACTCAGTGTTTGGTTCTCCAGGGAAATAGAACCAATAGAATGTATTTAGGTAGGTAGATATATGCATTCACACATACATACACAGGTTTATTTTTAAGGCATTTGCTCATGTGATTGTGCAGGCTGGTAAATCCAAAGTCTTCAGAGTAGAGGCTGGAAACTCAGGGAAGAGCTGATATTGTAGTTCAAGTCCAAAGCCAGTCTGCTGGCAAAATTAGTGATTCCTTGGGGGTTGTCTGTCTTTATTAAGTCCTTTAAGTGATTAGATGCAGACCATTCACACTATGCAGGACAATTTGCTTTACTCAAAGTCTGCTTATTTAAATGTTAATCTCATTAAAAAATACCTTCACTGCAACATCCAAGTGTGTTTGATAAAAATACCTGGGGCCCATGGCCTAGCCAAGTTGACACAATAGCAACCACTACGCTCCCTGTCTTAGAGCCATGAATTTCACTTCCATGGTAGATGGTCCTGCATGAAGTAAATTGTTATACATGCATGACTAAGAAATAAACTGATCTTCCACTATCACATCCAACGTATGGTGGTCCTGCCACAGTTTGAATTCAAGCAAACTTCCCTTAAATCTGACAAGGTGAAAAGTTCTTGCCCTTACAAGCAAAGCCCACCTTCTCCTTTCTGCCTTAGAGGACCTCTGCTTGACTCTGCTTCCCTTGGAAATACCTGGAATGAGTCTCCTGGGTTGGAGGGGAAATTCAGGGTCAATCCTCCAGTCCTTTGTAGGATTTCTCTTGCGGGCTGTGCATTCTCTTGTAACCTGTAATTCAGCAGTGTTGTATGCACATTTAAGTAAGGAAAGGGGCAAGGGTCTTCACCCATCTCCAGGTAGGCTTTAATTGGATGCAGCTGAGAGGAGGTTAAAGACGATTGCCTAGGTTATTCAATCCTCCCTGGAATGGGAGCCCTTTGGTCTTGAATTTGGCAAATGACCCCCTGCATTCTCCACTTGGACTGGATACCCAGCCCTGGTGCAGGTGTGATTATTTGGGAAGGTGTTTACCCAGTTTGAATACTGGCCCCTTTGAATACCTCCTGAGAAGCCCTTTACATCTGAAGTTCTTGCCTAGACTGTGGGCAGAGACTAATGGTGCTGGCACAGGGTTATTGCCAAGTCCATATCCCACACTCAGTGGGTAAACATGATTATCTTTATTTGCATCATGTAAGACTCATTGAATGCACAAAATAGCGAGGATGGTCTGGAGTGATACTGAAAGACCGGGTTTGCCTGCAGCGGAGGTGTCAACAGAAACTGGAACACTGGTTGCTCTGGCCAGAGCTTCAGCTTCTTCTGTCTCATGTTGGGGGTCTGGCATGTAGCCGCCCACTTGGCCTGGCTCCTCATCAATGCTAATTAGCATTGAGCATCTGTAATGAGGTGGCCAATGCTTCACTTGATGGGGTTGTGAAGAATTAGTAAAATAAATAAATAACTAGGAAGCAGACATGGCAATCTCAAAAATGCCCTGGCCTGGGGCTATATCCCCACCCCATCACATCCTCTTCCTCACTGCGCTTCTCCTGTCTGTCAGTGGGCACATCAGCGAAACACAGGTTCTGCTAGTACAGATCTATCCAGGTGGTTATGCCTACACCTTCTGCCTACATGGCACCCCATCCTAGTGGCTGATACCAGTCCAGCTCCTTGGAGCCCCACTGGCTCCCTGTTCCCACTCCCCAAGCTGCTCAAAGGGCTCTCACCCAGCCTGATCCTAGCCACCACAGAGAGTTTCTAAAGAAAAAGCTCTCAGACAAGGACACATCCTTCCCTGCCCCAGCAGGGCCAGCTCCCCATATAAGTGACGTGGTCCAGGTAACAATACCAGTGTCTGCACACAGAATTCACCCTGCTCCCCTTTGCTGAAGTTCGTACAGATCTGCTGCCCACATGGTAAGGAAAAGCCTAGAAGCCATAGAATGAATGCTGGGTGTGTTTCTTCTCTTTAGATGGGAATCACTCTAAACAATGACGCTTTCTTGTTCTAAAAAAGTGGCTATTACCCTTAGAAGATAAACTAGGACAAGATGTGAGAACACAGTGCTGTTCTGCTAGGTTCTTTAAAAATTGGTAAGAGTCTCCAAATCTCTTCTATATGGTTAGTTAAGTCTTCAATATCAAACTGAAGACCCTCTCACCCTGCCAGGTCACCTCTCACCTTAATGAGCTCTGGGAATCTGAGAATCTGAGATTCTACTTAGTAACCCTCCAAGCAGGTACTTGTATACACTTTCCATAGAGTGAAATTTGCAGGTGATTTGACAAGAGATGGCACAGCTCAATGTATTTTTTAAATTGCTTGCCTTCATCAGTCTATTCAAGCAGGTTGTAGTAGACTATACAGAATTACACACCAGCCCCAATAAGGACCTCTGCACAGGGGAATGGTCATATAAAAGCAAGGCCCCAGCGTTCAGAAAATGGCCTCACCACAGTTAACATCAAAGCAACAGAAATTCTGTCAAAGCGTCCAGCTCTCACTTTCAATATCTTGCACGTGTAAGAGAAGGAACATCTGTGGCATGCACAGCAATATGTTTTAGCAGCGTTTTCTGGGACCAAAATTAACATGAACAGGAAGACAGGTTTGTGTTTCTCTGTATTTTCATTTATTAATACAACAATCCGAAGGTGATTAGCAATTCTGAGCTATGTTGGGCTGTGGGTTTCCATTTGCAGTATTGAGATGTAGAGCAAACACCCTCACTCTAAGCTCAGAGTTTGGACTTAGGCAAGTTTTAGGGAACTAAATAGGTTTGTAAAACTTGGATGTTTTTCAGTTCATGCTTCAACATGAGGAAATAGGCACCAGAGAAAACAGAAACGCTGCAGTACCCCTGTGTTGGCCCTTCTCCAATATATGCTAAGTACCTGTGATGGGCCAGGAGAGCAGGTCTCAGTCCAGACCTAACTTTCCATATTGTGTTGTCACAGAGTCTCTCTTTATTCATTTGCTCATTCATTCATTCACTGATTCATCATCACTGGCTTTGCAATTTTTGAGTGGTAGGCAGTCTACTTGGACACTGTCAAGCCCTGGCTTTCAGTGATAATCAGACAACAAACTTACTTAGAAAAGTTCACAGAGAAGTAAGGAAGATGAGTAAATCCACATATAATTAAAATACAGGTCACTAGGATCAGGTGCTTTGCCAAATCATGTGCTTTGAGGGAGGTCCAAGGGAGCAGAGGATAATTCTAGCTATTGATCCATGTACAGATCTCCCGAGTCTCTGAGAATTTCTACTATGCTATCATATTGGGCTGTTGTGAAGCTTCAAATCCTTTAGAACAATGAGTGGTTATATAGAAACATAAAAACTCTTTATTATAGTTGTAATTTCCATCACCATCACCATGATCACTATCATAATCACCACCACCATCACCATCTCCGCCATCAGCATGTTATCACTGCCACCGTCATCACCAAAACCATCACTATTACTGCCCCCGTGATCACCATCACCGTCATCATCATCAACATCATTATCACTAGCACCAACATCACCACCATCTCTGCCATAACCACACTGTCAATGCCACCATCATCATCACAATTACTACCACCATCAGCAGCAGCACATCACATCATTATCATTTTTGTCGCCATCTTCATCCTCAGGCAGGACTCATTTTGTGCCCCTCCAGACCTATACCCCATTCTTTTCTTCCTGCTCTGTACTCCAGGAAACTGATCCATAAGGACTTCATCCACAGGCTTCCATGCCCTCCAATTTCCAGCTAGGGATGGACGTTGAAGAGCCCACAAGAGAATTCGGGCAGTTGGCAATTATTGCTGTGACTTTCTCCCTTCTGAGGCCTGGGTTGAGAGTGGTGGCATTCCTCTGCTGAAGGCCACAGTTCCCATCAGATGGCTCTCTCCCACTGCTGGAGATCTCCAGGTCTGGAGATGGCTCTTTCCTTGACCCTTCAGGCTTTGAGGTGGTACTGGTAAGGACTGTTCACTGCTGCTAGTCCTTGGGTGCCTCTTCATCCCTTGGTGTTTTCTTTTACTACCTCCCCACACTGTTGTGAGTGATCTTGTCATTAAACTCTAGCCACTCTGGGGTGTGACCTAGATTTCCTGCCAGGACTCTAATCATCCAGTCATTTTTCAGTTCCTGAGTCATGTCAAACTCTTTGCAACCCCATGGAATATAACATGCCAGGCTTCCCTGTCCTTCACTATCTCCTAGAGCTCGCTCAAACTCATGATCATTAAGTCAATGATGCCATCCAACTATCTCATCCTCTGCCACTCCCCTTCTCCTCCTGTCCTCAATCTTTCCCAGCATCAGGGTCTTTTCCAGTGAGTCAGTTCTTCCCATCAGGTGGTCAAAGCACTGGAGTTTCAGCTTCAGCATCAGTTCTTCCAATGAATATTGAGGACTGATCTCCTTTAGGATTGACTGGTTTGATCTTCTTGAAGTCCAAGGGACTCTCGAGAGTCTTCTCCAACAGAGCTATGGACCTTTGTTGGCAAAGGTCTGTCTGTGCTTTTTAATATGCTGTCTAGGTTTGTCATAACTTTTCTTCCAAGGAGCAAGCTTCTTTTAATTTCAAGGCCACAGTCACCATCCACAGTGATTTTGGAGCCCAAGAAAATAAAGTCTGTCACTGTTTCCATTTTTCCCCCATCTATTTGCCATGAAGTGATGGGGCTGGATGCCATTATCTTGGTTTTTTGAATGTTGAGTTTTAAGCCATTTTTTCACTCTCCTTTTTGGGACCATGTAATCCCCAAGCAGTGCTGTTACCAGGGTCTTCCCAAGCAAGGTTCTTATTGTGCTGTCAGTCACTGTGTTTTAATCCCACCACCACTTTCCCCAAGACACAAAGTGCACACATCTTTAGCAAGCTTTCAGTTATTGACACTTAAAGCTCAAGTATCCAGTGGTTGCATCCTGTGGGACTCAGTTCAAGCAATACCCCTTAGGAGAGACATGGCTCCCCTCTCCTTTTATACAGCTTTATCCTGCAAGATCCAGATGACAACTCAGATAACACCTCTCACCCCGGAACAAAAGGAATAATCATTGACTAGATACTCTTTGCTACACCCTGAGCTATGGATCTTCATGTGTTATTTTCCCTAATATGCAGAATAATCCTTCTGAGAGCTGGTGTGATGCAGAAACTGAGGCAGGAACAGGATTAGCCTCAGGCCTATTAGACTCCATAAAGCTCCATGCTGGTCACCAAGGCCGGGTCCACAGTGCTCCATTACACAAGACTCTGTGTCCACAGTGCTTCCAGTGGGTGCGGCACACTAAGCAGAATGACCAGAGCCTCTAGATGTCTTTTCCATTATTTCCGCTCTGTCCCCACTGTCCACCTGCCGCATGCATCCAATGGGGCAATGCCAGCACCTGGCCCAACAGCAGCCATGAGCATCCAATGAGACAAAGCCTGCCCTGAGATCCCAAGTTATTCAATAAAAGCTGTGGTAGACAGAAAAGTACACCTCTCTCAAAATATATTTGCTTTCTAACCCCTGGAACCTGTGAATATTGCCACATGTGGGATTTTGAAAGGAGGAGCTTAGCCTAGGTGGGTCCTAAATGCCATCACGTGTATCCTTATAAGAGAAATGCAGAGGGTATTAGACCTAACAGCACACAGCACAGAAGGGACATATAGACAGACCATAGATGGGGGTGACGTGACTACAAATGAAGGGATGCCGTGATTGACAGCAGCTGCCAGTGGCTGGAAGAGGCAAGGGGTGTATATTCCCTGAGAGCCCCTGAGGGAACACAGCCCCGCTGACACCCTGACTCCAGACTTCTGGCCTCCGAAACTGTGAGAGAATACATTTTTCTTGTTTAAGTCACCAAGTTTATAGTAATTTGTTAGAGCAGCCCCAGGAAAACTAATACGATAGCCTGCTAAATACTCTCGGCATTCTTGTAATTATCTGGCCCCTAGGTGCTGGGTCTGCAGAGGGGGGCATAAGAATGAGGCACAGGCCGTGCCCTAGGGGCCCTGACTGTGAGCCAGAGCCCCTGTCAGTGCGCTTGTGTTAGGGACAAGGACAAGGGCCTTGCCTCCTGCCCCCTCCGTCCCCTCACCTTCAGCCTCTTATCTGCTTATAGGAGGCTGAAATTTTGCATAACGGCTTTTTTCACCCACCTCATTACTTTAGGAGATGTGCCAAATTTTGGCAGCTCTAGGGAGCCAAGCAGGCTTCCCAGGTGGCTCAGATGGTAAAGGACTCGACTGCAATACAGGAGACACAGGTTCAATCCCTGGGTTGGGAAGATCCCCTGGAGGAGCGCACGGCAACTCATTCCAGTATCCTTGCCTGGAGAATCCCATGAACAGAGGAGCCTGGCGGGCTACAGTCCACGGGGTGGCAAAGAGTCTGACAACTGAAGCGACATCGCATGTGCACGAAGGGAGACAATCTCCCTGGGGCCCAGATCCCAGGGGGTCAACAAACTGGCTCCTCGCTTCTGAGTGGGCTTCCTGGAGGGCGGTGTGGGGAGGTGGGAATGTGGGGTGGCTGCAGAGTTGGAGGCCAGTGTAGCCTGCTGTCACACTGTGGCTCTGGTCCTTTCTGTCCCAGAATGAGGGCATGCAGGATGCAAATAGGTTTGGGGCCTTACAGAATGCATGACTTTTATTCCTTCTTGATGTATAGAAAATACCAGTCATTTCCACATATTGGAACTGAGCCTGGGCTGGGTGTGAAGGCTTCCTTGTCAAGTGCCTTTGTGGCTACCCCACTGGGAACTGCTAATTAGACAGCTGGTAGTCTGGAGGGGTGTGGTGAGCACCCAGGGTCTGTGGAGGGGACAGCTGGGCCATATAAAAGAGGCTGCTTTAGGAGGAGAGAGCTTCGGTTTCAGGTAGTGAGGAGGGAGGTAGTTTCCCTGCCTGAGGTTCCCTACATTAGGAGGTCCAGAGGGTGAGGGGCTGAGGGGTCACAGGGTGCAGGAAACCTGGCAGACACATGTACAGGCTACGAGGGTGCCACATGCAGGGCCCCAGAGTGCCCTGCAGGCAGCGTATACCCAGGAAGGGTGTCAGTGCTCTGACAGGAGTGGAGTTAGGGTTGTGGGCAGCCATGGCCTCAACATCCATGAGGAATGAACCGGCTAGGAAGCCCTAACCTAACCGCTTCTGTCATCAAGTCAGCCGGTGCCTGTCAGCCACTGGAACTTCAAATTTGATCTGGCCAGCGTGGCCAGGCGCTGCCAAGGTGGTTTGAAGCGGATATGGACTGCTCTGGAAGCTGTCTCCGGCAATGAAACAGACAGTCTCTGAGCTTAGTGGGCTGAAGCAGCTGCCAGCACCATTCTCAGATGGGGGAAGGGGAGGAGAGGGACTCCTGGCCGTACCTGCAGGGCTTGTCCCTGGACAGTGCCAGGCCTAGGGTATCCCCAACAGCCCCCTTGGTTTACTCCATAGGCAATTCCAGGAGGTCCCAGAGTCTGCCCAGCGATGAACAGGGAGAAGAGTCTGTGATCTGAGCAGGGTCTGGGTGGGGAGCAAACTTGAGTTTAAATGTTGGTTCTAATCGTTTCTCATGAACACCACCTCTCTTGTCTCCAAGCCTCAGTTTCCCAACCTGGAAAATGGGGATCATACTAATTCTCTTAGCAGCCCAGCAAGATAGGGGATAGTTGGCGTCATTTGTGTAGGCCCTGGGCTGAGGGCCTCGCCAGCTCTGGGAGCTCCCACAATCACTCTCACTTCCTAGCTGTCCTTTTATTTATTCACTCAACACATAATTAATTAGTAAACACCTATCTTGACTTAGGTACTGGGGCTAGTGTTGTAAACAAGAAGGATGAGGTCTCTGCCCTCGAAGACCTTCTGCTCTCGTGGGAGAGAACAGACAGTGAACAAGGTCATTTCAGACAACTGAACATCTATATTAACACCTAGGAAGAAAATGGAGTGAAGTAGTAAGGAAGAAGGAGCATCTGGCTAGGCAGTGTCCTGCACCAACTCCAAGGTGTCATTCATGTGGACCCTGGAAAGGTGGGGTACAGCAGCAACCCCTGGGCTTGTACAATTAATTCAGCAGCTCCGACAGTGGTCAGGGAACCTCTCTCAAGAGAGGAACTGAATAAAACTCTAGAGGAAGAGAAATAGAGCCAGAGGAATGTCTGGAGGTGGGAGTGACCATGGAAAAGGCAAGGTGGCGAGGCAGAGTGAGTGAGGACAGACAGGAAGTGCAGGTGGGGGCTGGACACGTGGTTGTGGGGTTCCAGCTTGGGTTTCATCATAAGTGCAGCCAAAACTCATCACAGAGCCGGAAACAGGGGCGTCACAGTCTGATTTATGCTCTCAAAGCCACAAAGGGCCACGGACACCACCCCTGTCATCACTCCTCTCCTCCAGCTCCCAGGAGCCCGCCCTAAGGCCTTAGCTCCTCCCACTCTTCCCAACCCCAAGTCATTTTTAGAAAGGCTTAAATTTTAGTACAACATGCCTGCAGTCATCCATCTAGCAACTGCTCCGCAGTCCATTTATCCCCCTCTCCTCCTCCTGCAGATGGACATTTGATGGTTTCCCAGTGGGGTGATTATGTTTAGTGTGGCTGGTACTTGGCATGAGCTGACCAGGTGCCACCCTGCAGGTGGTAGTACCTAATGGAGCATACACAGCGAAGATAGTGCAAAACGGTTTTCCTGAGTGGTTGTACCAATCCCCACTTCCACCAGCAGGGCTGAGAGTTCTGTTGGCTCTACATGCTCATCAACCCCTGGCTCTTTTCATCTTTTCTGGTTTTGCCATTTTGTGTGCTGATATTTCACTGTGGTTTTTATTTACATTTCCCTGATGGTTACAAGATCCAGCACTTGTTCGCATGTTCACTGGCTACTTGGATATCCACTTCTGTAAAGGGTCTCTTTACATCTTTTTTATTTTTCTTTTGAGTTGATTCTTACTGACTTTTCTGTGTTGTTTTTCAGCTTGATGCTCCAGAGTCACTTCAAAAAGTTAGAGGCTTGACCGTCAACTCCCACAGCTGTGTCCACCATCCTTCCCCTGACCCCACAGCCTTAGGCCTGTTGGGATCTAGGGAATTTCTCTATTGAATCCAGATAAGGCCAGCTCTTAGCCATTCCTTGGAGTTGGTTATTCTCAACACCGGTTCTTGCCTTGGTCCCTGTCCTCTGTTTGAAGAGCCATCTCTTTTCACCTCCCATATAAACTGCCTCAAGGACTCTGGTCCCAGAACTGTGCCCACCTTGAGCTCTGAAGACCCAGGTCACAGTCCCTTTTGTTCCAGAGTGGGCCTCTCTCCCATTGTAGGGTTCCTCCCGTGATTGTAGGTTCCTATGGGGAGGGCTGGTTCCCCACCTTCTTGATTCCCAGAGCAGAACCTTTCCAAGGTCTGGACGCTGTGTTAGGTTGGCTCCAGACAGGGGCCAGGCCCCTCGTTCTTGGACAAGAAGCAGGAGGAAGGGCACCGACCACCATGCAGTGGCTCCTAACGTGTCCCCAGCAGGGGCTACCTCTGACCAGGAGGACAGGGTGTGAACACACTTTGCTCAAGGCCAGTGTCTCTGTGCTCTGTGCCCTCCCTGCCTACCCAGGGCCCAAGTAGTTGTCCCTCTCCTCCCCAGGCTGCGTCCCCTCCCAGTGACCCCACCCAGAAAGACCTATCCTATCTCTGAGGCTCTGATCAAATGCTGACCACACAGTTCAGCCCCTCTAGAACCTCACTGCAGAGAGAACCCCTGAGGAAGATACTGCAAACACTGTCTCTAAAACCAATCATGCTATTTAAGATTTATTAAAAGAAATCCCATGACAACTTAGGAAAGATGATTTTAGCTTAAGTCATATGTGGGGCATTTTTCTTCACCGTTTTGATAACATTTATGCACATAGCATTTAACACTTGAAGACTTCTCCTTTCAGTTTTCATTAAAGTCAATCAGCAAAACACAGAACTTCATGTGCCCATGGGAATGCTGATGTAAGAACTCTGGCAGAGGGTTGTTTGTGTCTATGAGGCTCTCCCTCCTAACTGTCCCAGTCTGGGCCTCTGGAGGTGGCTTGCCACTGTGATGAACTGGGCCCACCCTGCCCCTGTGTCTTCAGACAAATGGCTGCCCAGAGCTGGAATGAGACCACGGGTTTATTTCCAGTCTTGCTGCCCCCTCACTTTCCCAGAGAAGCCCAGCCCAGGACCCACCCTGCTCTGGGCTTTGATTTGTTGCACTGGCTCACAGTCAGCAGGGTCAGGTCAAGAGATGTTTTACTCCAGATTAAAAATAAAAGCCAGAATGCATGCAGGGGGATTTGGCTGTCAGAGATAGATTTCTGTTTCTTCCCATAAGGTTTGATCTCATCCCGTCCACTTCCTCCCCAGTCCCTCACCCCAGTCCCATCCAGTCTTCCTCAGGCTCCTTCTGTTTCTCATCAAGCACCATCATCTCTCTGCACCAACATCACCTGGCCTCAGGGAAATTCCATGCTTCTTGTTCCTAAAACTCAAATCACATGTGCAATTATTTTTCCTTCAATTATTCACTTATTCATTTGTTCAGCAAACTGCTGGCAGAGATTATCTTCTCACAGGGAAGACAAGCACATAGATAGAGAAACAACCAAAAACCAAGATAATCTCATAAAATGACAAAAGCAATAGGGGCAAAGCAGGTGTAATGGTTAATTTTATGTGTGTACCTTGGGGCACCCTGACATATTATTCTGGGTGTGTCTGTAGGGGTGCTTTGGATGAGATTAACATTTGAATCAGTAGACTGAACAAAGCAGATTGCTCTTCCCAATGTGGGTGGGCCTCATTCAATCAGTTGAAGGTCCAAATAGAAGGAAAGGGCTGACTGTCTCAAGAATAAGAGGGAACTCCTCCTGCCTGAATGCATTATCAGGGGCACCATTTTTTCCAGCCTCCACATTTGAGTGGAAACATCTGCCCCTCTTGGATACTAGGCCTGCTAGCTTTCAGAGAAGAGCTTAAACCATCAGCTTTCCTGGTTTTCTAGTTTAATGACTATAGACCTTAGGACTTCTCAGAATCACGTGAATCAATTCTTTATAAGAAACCTCTTTCTCTTTTTATATGCACCTTTTTGATTCTGTTTCCCTGAGAACCTTGACCAATACAACAGATACATGATCCAGTTGGACAGGATACTTGAGCTAATGAGGAAAAAGAGCCAGCTGTTCAAACATGTGGGAGAAGGATATTCTAAGAATAAGGAATCACATGTGCAAAGGCTCTGAGGTAGGAACAGATTTGTTGTGTTCTGAGTGAGAATATTGGTGAGGGCAATCCATTTATCACTTGACTTTCTTCATATGAACTTTTCCTTATCTGAGATGTAGGTGATATGTTCTTAATTTGACCTCATTTTTAATATGCTGTATTTAGTTATATTAGTTCAGTACTCTAGGTAAATGCATGGAAATTTAAATCATGTAAATGTAAATGTAGACCTGTTTTCACAATAAAGAAGGTTGTCATGGATTTCTTGTTTTCAAGGTAGTGTGTTTTAATTAAATGAAATCTTGGAGGCATCTTGTCTCCTTTCTGTGTCTCGGACCCCACATTTAATCTATTAAAGTGCATTGGATTGTCCTTTGAAATTTTCCCACATTTAGAATATTCTCATATCCACTGCGACCAGTCTGGATATGTGTAGTAGTCTCTTCACAGGTTTCATATCCATCCCAGTTAACTCAAAATTGTGTTTTTTCTTTTAAAATATGAGTCAGATAATACTACTCCTTTGATCAAAATCTTCTAAAGCTTCCTCATTTCATCCAACTGTAAGCCAAAATCATTACGGTGGCCCACAAGGCTCTATGTAATCTGGCTTCTATTGCTTTCTGACACTGTCTCCAACTTTTCTCCAATACCTCTCTGGACCCATTGGCCTGCTGCTGTGCCTGGAATTTGAAAGACTCACTTCTGTCCCAGGGCACTTGTACCTCTGCCTGGAACTTCTCCCCCCTACATATCCATGGCTCTCCTCCTCTCTTACTAGAAGTCTTTGCTTACAATTCACCCTTAGGATGAGACACACTTTGGCCATCTGTCTAGATGACAGCTGCTCACCTCATCCCAGATCTTCTGGGACATCTTTCTTTGCTTTCTCCTTTTGTCCATGTGGATACTTCTCAAATTTATATGTTTATCATGCTTTTTATTTTTTGTCTTTCTACTAGAATGAAAATGGACAGAGGGTTTTTTTTCCAGTTTTTTTCCACTGATGACATATGGTAGGTGCTCAAGATTACAAGGTTCACTGAAGGAACACTTGCCTGTACATTCCTTAAACATGTGTGAATTTCATGTTTTGCATTTCAGACTGTGAGAAAGTTAAGGGAACAAAGCATCAGAGTGTGCCGAGGAGATTTGAGCTATTGCTACTGCTGACTCCACTACTACCAACTAACTTTGAGTGCCTGCTAATGCCAGCTATACACTCAGCTGTTGCCTCTTTAAATTTCAGAACCACCCTATGACATAAACAGTGTTATCTCCTCACTTTATAGACAAGGAAGCAGAAGCATAAAGAGGATAAATAACTTGCCTGCAGTCAATAAGCTAATGTTCTATGTAGCCAAGATTCAAGCCAAGAAGTCTGGTTTCAAATCTCTGCCCTAGTTCTGGTCGACAGAACTTTCCATCGGTACCATGATACCGAAGCATCTGACTGTATAGGATGTGGAATATGGCCCTCTCTGGACCTATTTACCCCAGCCATAACAACTTCCTGAGGTCTTCACGAGTGGCCATTGTTGTCTCTGTCTGATGAAGAGCAAAGTTTGATGGTTACTAGAAGGGAGAAGGAAATGTTTGGAGTAGAATGGACAAAGTTCTGATGAAAGGTCTTCATAATGATTAAGTCACTTTTGTTCTGGTCCTAGCTCTTAGCACCTCACCCCACACAATCCATATCACTCCTGTAGGGAATATATAGCCTTGTGTATCCTTTGGGTAAATCCCTTTCATAGGCCTTTATACCTTCCTTCTCTCTGAGTTTTGGAGCAGGAGACTGGAAGACAGATAACAGGGCTCAGCAGGATGCAGGAAGAGCAACGAGGCATCTGATATCTCCTGCACCTTTCCTGGCAGCTTGTGGTCCATTTATGCAAATAAGTTTTCCTACCCCATGTAAATCTTCTCATTTAGATGTGTTATACCTAAATTCTCTCTCTAAAGAATTTTTATTCTGAGAAACAAGTTGATTTCTCTATTGAAGGGTTCCACTGTAATTAAACTGATTGCCGAAAAAGACATCATTCTTCTTTTAATAAGGCAATTTGCATATTCAATAACTTCAGCCTCACTTGCTGAAAGACAGTTTGAAAGTTTGTTTGTATATTCTCTCACTCAACTGTTTTCCGATTGCCTTACCTCGTTTCCAGTAACATGGTGATAATTGAAGGGAAAATACAAGAGAAAATTTCTTTTAATAAAAAAAATTATGTTGTTTCAAAACATGGTACAATTAATAGACAACATGGAGGGCTCCTGTAGGAGAATATCTTTTAAAAATCAGATATTTTGTAGGTTACTTAATTTGCTGTTCATAAACTGAATTATCCAGTCTGACTGGAGTTGGAAGAACTAAAAAGCCTCTTGATGAAAGTGAAAGAGGAGAGTGAAAAAGTTGGCTTAAAGCTCAACATTCAGAAAACTAAGATCATGGCATCCAGTCCCATCACTTCATGGGAAATAGATGGGGAAACAGTGGAAACAGTGTCTGACTTTATTTTGGGGGGCTCCAAAATCACTGTAGATGGTGATTGCAGCCATGAAAGTAGAAGATGCTTACTCCTTGGAAGGAAGGTTATGACCAACCTAGATAGCATATTGAAAAACAGAGACGTTACTTTGCCAACAAAGGTCTGTCTAGTCAAGGCTATGGTTTTTCCAGTGGTCATGTATGGATGTGAGAGTTGGACGGTGAAGAAAGCTGAGTGCCGAAGAATTGATGCTTTTGAACTGTGGTGTTGGAGAAGACTCTTAAAAGTCCCTCGGACTGCAAGGAAATCCAACCTGTCCATCCAAAAGGAGATCAGTCCTGGGTGTTCATTGGAAGGACTGATGCTGAAGCTGAAACTCCAATACTTTGGCCACCTCATGCGAAGAGTTGACTCATTGGAAAAGACCCTAATGCTGGGTAGGATTGGGGGCAGGAGGAGAAGGGGACGACAGAGGATGAGATGGCTGGATGGCATCACTGACTTAATGGACATGGGTTTGGGTAGACTCTGGGAGCTGGTGATGGACAGGGAGGCCTGGTGTGCTGCAATTCATGGGGTCGCAAAGAGTAGGACATGACTGAGCAACTGAACTGAACTGATATGGGGCTAAAAATAACTAGTACATGCTCATTTAGGGCAAGTTCTGGATGAAAAGATACAAAAAGACCAAAAAATACCCAATTATCACTTCTAAAGATCTAGGAGCAAAAGCTGGGTACTGCACATGCCCCCTGCACACAACACCACCAAAGAAGTGGGCCAAACACCCAGGTCACCTCTCCAGCTGGACCCCTGGGCACGCCTCTAGCTTCACCCTACACAAGAAACCAGGTAACCCCCACTCCCCACTTAAGGAGGGATCTAGGGAAACTGTTTCTTGTTCTCACTCTCCCTTGCTACAGCAGCGGCCCCAGTAAAGCCGTGCCTGAATTTCTTGTCTGGCCTTTAGTCCATTTCTACTGACTGGGGAAGTCCAAGAATCCTGCGAGCTATTAGTATCTGGAATTGGGGTGATTGGATGGTAATCAGGGCTAAATTGTAATAGGGAACAAATCTGACTCTATATTGGATCTGTTTCTTTAACTTTTATATTATAGTGCTTTTGCTATGAGTTAAGAATATTGCCTTAGCCTAAATATATAGGATAGTCCATTCTTAAGGCTCTGATTTTTAAAAGGATAACACGTTTCTATTCACACAGAGATGACAAGTCGCAAAACAGAGAATACTATTTGTCTTGTTGGAAGTTTCTAGGAACGCTGTGAGCTGACCTATGTGGACACCTGCAAGAACAAAGGATTTCAGCACCAAGAAGTTTACAGCAACCAAATATACACCCTCCCCTTTTAGTATAAAAGAAGTCTGAATTCTAACTCAAGTAATATGGTTCTTAGGGACACTAGTCCACCATCTTCTTGGTTTGGATTTCTGAATAAAGTTGCTATTCCCTGCACCAACAACTCATCTCTCCATTTATTGTCCTAGTGTGTGGCAAGAGCTGTATGAGCTTGGACTCAGTATCAAGATGAGGTCATGAGGATTGAGCCCTCATGATGGGATTAATGACCTTACCATTAAAGTAAGAGACAATAAATGTCTGTGTAAGCCATCCAGTCTATAGTATTTTGCTATGGCAAAATAACTATCATCAGCTTTGCCTCCACTCAGCTATGGTGAGGGCTTCCTAGGTGGTTCAGTAGTAAAGAATCTGCCTGCTAATACATGTTCGATCCCTGGGTCAAGAAGATTCCCTGGAGGAGGAAATGGCAACCCACTCCAGTATTCTTTCTCCCCTGGGAAATCCTATGGACAGAAGAGCCTGACAGACCACAGTCTGCAAAAGAGTTTCAAAAAGGTTGCAAAAGAGTTGGACATGACCTCAGGACTGAACACACACACATATACAGCTATGGTGACCTCTTTCCTGAACCTGCACTCCTGGATTTAAAGTACTCCTGACTTACTAGACATTAATACCATCTCTCTCCTTGCTTGCTTGTCCTTCACTGGTCCCAAATAGTGACCCACTTGCCATGGACATGATGTCATGATACCAGCAGTATGTGGTTCGGGACAAAGTTTCCATCAGCCAATTTCTCCCCATAGAAATTCTCGGCTGTTTGATGTGTGAAGTCACTGCTCTGGCATAAAACACAAGATAATTCTGGGACAGACATGCACTCTTACAGGCAAATTCTGGCTGTTTCTACTGTCTTTTGAACTTTGCATTCAGCTCAAAGGAAACGTGGCTCAAGGGCTCACCCTCAATGTCAGTGCAGAAGACTCCAGCACAACTTGGAATCACTGGGGCACAGACTCGAGTGGACTGTGGGTCCAGGTGGTGGCTTCTGCAAAGTTTCCAGAGATTTTTGTTGCTGTTGTTGTTTGTTTGTTTGTTAACATAGGTATTTAATTGCTGTTCAGACACTATTCTGAACCCAAAGGGGATATTGAGGTCCAAACTTTCTGTCGGCATCTGCTGACATCAACTTGCATCATTGGGCTACAGTCAGTAAAGGAGATTTAAAGAAACAAATTCAAACCAATTGCTTTTTATTATTTAATTGTGGTATATATAAGTGAAAGTGAGTCACTCAGTTGTATCTGACTCTTTGCCACCACATGGACTGTAGCCGACCAGGCTCCTCTGTCCATGGGATTTCCCAGGCAAGAATACTCGAGCAGGTTGCCGTTTCCTTCTGCAGGGAGTCTTTCCAACCCAGGGACTGAACCTGGGTCTCCCACATTGCAGGCAGGCACTCTACCACCTGAGTCACCAGGGAAGCCATATATAAATGTGTATGTAAATATACATATATATATATATATATATATAACATAAATGTATCATTCCAATAATTTATTTTCAATTTTTTATTGTGGTAAAATACACATCAATATTACCATCTTAAGCGTGCAATTCAATGTCATTAACTACATTCGTGTTGTTATGCAACGTCTCCACACTCCATCCACAGGGCTCTCTTCATTGTGCAAAAGAGAAACTCTGAAACTGTGCCTCAATAGCTCCTCCCTCTCCCCTCCCCCAGCACTGGACAATCAGCCCTCTGTCTTCTTTCAGTATCTTATATAAGTCAGCAACCGACTACTTTCCGTATCTTATATAAGTGGAATCATAGAGTCATACAATGTTTATCCTTTTGTGCCTGCTTTATTTCACTTAGCATAATCTCTTCAAATTCATCCATGTTGTAGCAAGTGTCAGAATGTCCTTCTTTTCAAGGCTGAATAATATTTCATTGTCAAGCTTCCCTGGTATCTCAGATGGTAAAGAATTTGCCAGCAGTGCAAGAGACCTAGGTTTGATCCCTGGGTCAGGAACATCCCATGGAGAAAGGAATGGGCCCACTCCAGTATGCTTGCCTGGAGAATTTCATGGACAGAGGAGCCTGGCAGGCTACCGGCCATGGGGTTGCGAAGAGTAGGACACAGCTGAACGACTGACACTTCCACTTTTCAATATTTCATAGTATGCACCGACCACAGTTTGTTTATACTTCTGTTGTTGGACTTGGGTTGATTCCACCTTTTGACAATTGTGGGTAATGCTACTATGTACATGGGTATGTAAAGATCCCTTCCAGACTGCTTTCTACTCTTTTGTATTTATACAGCAGTGGAATTGCTGGGTGATACTCTAATTCTATATTTAATGTTTTGAGGAACCGCCATATCATTTTCCACAGAAGTTACACCATTTTGCATTTCTACTGGCCTTTTGATTTTTAAGAAAGTCATTCTCTGCTTGAACAGCTACCCTATTCTATTTTTTTAATATGTGCTTAAAATAACATGGAGTCCCCTGGGTAGAGTGACTATCTTCCCGAGCCTTGTAACTCCCATTTTTAGTGTTTTAAATTGGTTTTAACTTTGTGATATGTCCCCTACACATGCTCGAATATAGCATTCATTTATCCAATAGGTGGAGACTTGTGTGAAGACTCAAGTTCATGACTGTTGGATTCTTTCATCTCTCAAGCCTATTGTAGGAGTTGTCTGCTGATGGACGTATGACTGGTTTTCATGGCACCCAGACTAATCACACAACCAGCAGTGGACAACATTCTAAAGCACTCAAAGTTGGCTGGCTGAGGGCAAGTCCTGGGGACAGAATCCACAGCATCCTAGGAGACCAGGGTATATTGCAAGGCCCAGAGGGAATGAAACAGCTCAGGTTTTCTTTGTTAAGAGGCCTCAAAATCCTCCGTCCCTACCCAAGAGGTGCTAAAAAATGAGTCTCATGATGGAAGTCGGTGCCTCCTTTCTCCTTAGAGGTGATCACAATAATAAGCTCCAATCTTAGGCGCTTACGGTGTTTGTGGTTTTCCAAATGGAATTCAGGCTCTTTGCTCACTCTAATTTCCAGCTTTAGCTCCAGTTGTTGTAATGCAATCCTGAAAGGGTGAATTTGGACAATCGCAGCTTGGCCATTTTGAGCACATATGCTAGAACTAAGTCTTTTTGGCTCAGCTGTAGCTTGAATCTAATGAAAATGACAGATAATGCAGCGCTCTGTGTGCCTGCCAAAAAAGAGGATATTTCCCATGAGATAGCACCTGGTGATGCAGAAATAGACACTATAGGTTTGTGATTGGCTGGTGCGTCCCCGTATTCATATCTAGTCTGTATTATCAACCACACAAGATCACATCCTGGATAATAACAGCAACAATGGCATGCATAAAAATTACTGCAGCAAAAAGGGAAAAAAACACTAGATCAATTATGTCAATTATACACTAGCACTTTTTCCCCTCACAGTTCCAACACTGAGAAAAGGTGGCATTTCTCTCTTATCTAATTATTCACAAGCTTATTCGTGGGTTTCCCCCCTCTTTTCCCTTCTCTCTTTTACCCACCGATATAAAGAAGCTCTCCTTTAGAAACACACCGTGGACTTAAACGTGCCTCCATCCATATGTGACTTACATTTTAGCAGTTGAATAATCAGTGACTTGAAAGTAAGGAGGAAACGCCTCTCGTGTTGGCATGTTCTACAGGGAAGTGCTGGGAGGGGGATCCACTGTGATGACCTTACCTTAGAGCAAAAATGCCATCAGCCTCAAGAAGTGTCATAAATTAAGTTGCTATTTAAGCCCTGATTCTAGTAAAAGGATCCAAATTTCCAAGGTGCCTTTAATGACTCTGTGCTCAGTGACAATGAAGTATTTCTCTAACAGACTGCCACCGAGCAAACATAAAAAAATGCACAGCTTGGAAAGAAAGCTTGCCATCTTCCCTTTCTTCAACTCTTTTCTTCTTCCTTTTATTTTCTCTCGCTTTCTCCTGTTTTCATCCCCTCTTTCTGTTGCTTCATTTTGCCTTTAGAGATGCCCTGTGAATCACCATTCCTCACTTAGGGCACTACAGACGGGGTTCAAGTTCTTTCTGACTTCCTGTGTGACCTTCATAAAAGTTGAAGTTCTCCCGACCCCCACCTGGAATCTCTGTTATTCCATCTTTAAAGTGAGAGTGCCTGAATCGGTGCTTCCAGGTGCCTGCAAACACTCATATTTAAAGGGAAGAGTAATTTACGTAGGCTAGCTAAGGCAGAAGGTGATTTTGAGAGAGAAATACAAAATCATTAAGCAGATCAGTAAATTTGATAATGAATTGTTTCAATTAGATTCAGGTGGCAGCAGATGTTAAATTACTTTAGCAGAACCAAGCTTAGGGGTTTGTGGTTTACTTTTCTCATTGAAATGTACGGATACAAAGGGAGAAATCATATTTTCAGTCTAGCTTGACAGAAAGCCCCTACTGTGTGTGGGCCCCTGTAAGCATAACTGCATTGGAGCAGAAGTGGACAGCTCTCACCCCAGCCCTCCCTTCCTGCTCTCCCTGAGTGTGCTCAGGTGGAATCTACCTCTCTCTGCGTCTCAGATCTCCAGGCTATAACTGAGGACTAGATTCAGTTCTGGCCCTAAAATATGTCGTGCTATTTTGCATTGCTCTTTACCTTTTCCAGACCCATTACATATACTTCAAGTGTATTTGTGTCAGGAATATAGTATATTTTAGAGTGTGTGGTTTACTTAGCTCCCAGACTGTGAGGTCTGGTGGGAGAAGGATCCTTGATGCTCCCAGCACAGCACCCCATGCCTGTGTTAGTTAGGGGCATATAGTCTTCTGGGGCTGACTGTGACCCAGGTGGTGGAGGTTGCAGAGGTGGAACAGAGGTGATGCAAGGTGAGCAGTTCATCCTGGCACAAATCAACTCAAGCATCTCAGGCAGCTGACCCAAAAGTGCTTCCCAGAAACCCCACACTTGGTATGATCCCCAAAGGGTCATGCCTATCAGTTTTGTTGCCCCAGGGGAGGCTGGACATCAGGATATAGGGGAGGAGGGAGAAAGAGCATGCTGGTCCCAGGAGGCATCACTCCCTCTTCCTCCTTCTTCAAGTATCACTCCTGGACACAAATGGCCCCAGGGCCTGGCTCCACTGTGCCCTACACAGGGTAGCCCAAGGCAGACAATAGCCTTCCCTCACCGGCAGGCCCCATTTCTCCAGGCTGTCTGCCATACAGCATCTAACAAAACCCCACCAGGTCTGCTGAGCTCCTGAGAAAACTGCCTCTTTAAGAACTTATCTCATATTTTCAGAAATTGACTGTGAAAATTCTAAGTAATGGTGTGACATGATCACACTCACTTTCTGTAGTTAATCCTTCACGAGGGTCAGGCGCCCCTCTCTTCTCGGTGGCTCATTTGATTGTCACCTACCTTGCACAAAACCTCCCAGCCCCGAGCACTGTCTGGTGGGATGACAGGCAGGCAGAGTGCTGAACGCTGTGCAGGAATAACTGAATTAGAAAAAAGCTGCTGGCACTGTAATAAAGCGTTTAATGGACAGACAGCCTCTCTTGCCTTCCTTGGGGTAACACTAAATCCCTTTTTATTGTGGTTTGCACAGATGTTAGTGAGTTATCCATTTCTCTAATCATACTAGAAGTTGGCACATCCATCTTAAGTAAGAAGACCAGCCCACTTGCTTTTACAGAGTCCTTTTTCTAATAAACTTGTGTCAGTTTCAGGTCAGTTTTACCAATACAAATAAAATTCAAACAAATAAAAAGTATATTGTCTCATGATGAGATTTATGTAATTATGTCCCTTAGGTCACTTTAAATTTACACAGGGAGTTACACCCTGCATAACCCTTATTGCAGCCTGGATTTTCCTGAGACTCGGGAACACACACGTACAAACACACAGCCGCAGAGTTTACAATATTGGATCCCCCAGGTCACGGCAAAGCCTGTGGTGCAGAACAGCCCCTGTTGATGTCCAAAGGGTGAGCTGGCCTGTGGGTGAGTCACAGATTTTTTTTTTTTTTTTTAACGACTTCTTTCACATAAAATCTGTTCTCTGTCCAGGGCCAAGGCTGCAAGCCTGTCATGGCTTAAGGACCACCCAAAGATCTTTTTGCAAGAGAAAATTTTGCAAAACAGGGTCACGGAACAGGAAAAAGAAAAATGTGTTTGCTAAAAAGAGAAGAGGGTCAAAAAAACCTTCCCACCAAGGTGCTCCCAACTGCAACTTCTGTGGAACTGGGAAAGGTCACCTGAAGTTCAGGCCAGGATAAATAATTGCTGTGGTGAGGGGTTCCTTTTTCCCTTTCCATGGAGTTGATGGGTTCACAGCGGTAGCTGAATCTTGATAGATTGGCAGATGCTGAAAGGCAGCGCTAGGCGGTGACCGGGGCAGGGTTGCACTTCTGTTCCCAGGGCAAAGGGTGGGCAGATGAGGTCCTGGGCTGGGTGGATCAGAGGCCAGGTGACAAAGCCACCTCTGTCCTCGCACAGAGCAGGAGCAGACCCTGGCCCTGGCATCATCCTGGGACAGACGCGACAGGGTGAGATCTCGTGCATGACTGAGGCCCAGGGCTGCCGCTCGCCTTTGTGTGCACAGAATTACTGCTCTCTGGGGCCTCCCCCTGCAAGTGAGCAGGGCTGTCTCTGTTGTGCTTCCTGGTCCAGTCGTCCACTTCATAAATCAAAGTCGATGGGTGGTGCTTTAACCGTTTGGTGTCCTGTTTCCGAGGAGGAAAACTACTATGGCCGCCGCAAGGAGGGAAGCAGAGGAGGATTAAAGAGAGTCTCTGGGCTCCCTCACTCACCCACTGGTTGTGCTGCAGAAACTGAGGTCCTAAGAGGAGGCGTGGCTTGCTGAAGGCCCATCTAACAAGGCATGAAGAGCTTAGACTGGTCTGGGGCCCTGACTCCAGGTCTTGTACTGCTGCTGCATTCATTTCTTCGTTCACTGGCTCATTCATCCTTTCATTGGGCAGCTATTTACAGAGGGCCTACCATGTGTCAGGGGCTTCCCAGGTGGTGGCTCAGCAGTAAAGAATCTGCCTGCCAATGCACGAGACACAGATTTGATCCTCTGGGTCAGGAAGATCCCCTGGAGAAGAAAATGGAAACTCACTCCAGTATTATTGCCTGGGAAATTCCATGGGCAAAGGAGCCTGGTGGGCTACAGTCTAAAAGGTCACAGAGTCAGACAAAACTGAAGGACTAGGCTCTAGCCTAGTGAGTGATCATTGTTAGTGATCATTGCTTTGGTTATAATGAATAACTGACGACTAGGTATGAAATCCTGCATACCTGAAATCTTCATCTTTTTGGCAGCTACCATCCCTTCCCAGGGGCCTGGCAGTACACTGAGACTTCCAGGAGATGATGGTTTAGGTGGACAGGTAATCCAACCCCCTGGCCCCTATGGATGTCAGGGGGTCCCTGAGGTCATAGCATCTTTCAGGAGCAGTGGAATCTATGCCAGGGCTGGCATTCCCTGTCCCCTACAGACCTCAGGGGTTCATGGCAGCTCTTGGAGGCAGTGGGGTCCATGCCAGGGCCGGGCAGGCAGCTCAGGCTAGGTGGTAGGGCCTTTGCCTGCTCTCTGATGGTGAAAGCCTCATAAACCACAGTCTGCATCTGGAAACACAGAAGTGGCCTTTGCAACACATCAGTTTCTGACTGATGGTTGAGGCTGGGCTGCTCCCCAAAATGCCAGTCTTGAATGGGACTCACTTTGAGTTAAGGGCTTTGTCTCTGTTGGGGGATATTTTCCGCTCTCTGTGTTCTTTTTGCCACCCCCAACTCCAACCCCAAGCCTGGAGAAGTTGCATGTGTGTGGAAGGGCCTGTGTGTGTCTCACCCACATGGGTCTCCCACTCCAGCAGGTCTTAAGCGGCAGGTGAGAGAGGCAGAGTCCAAATGATGAGACCAGCAAATCAACATCCACCAGGGCTGCAAGACACAAACTGGCCTCTGCAACAGCTCCGGCCATTCAGCATAAAAAGAAAGGAAGGGTTTGTGCAGTTGTCCTGAAAGGATGCCCTTTCCTTTCCCAAAGATGGGGAGTGTGAGGAGCTCGACAACCACCAGGGCCCCGGGGTCAGACGAAGGAAGAGCTGTGGATTGGAGCTTTCATAGACAATATTGTGATGTCAATCATCTAGGAAACTTTGAGCAAATGCTGGGAGATAGTGAAGGACAGGAAAGCCTGCAGTCCATGGGGTCGAAAAGAGTTAGATACAACTGAACGACTGAACAACAGCAATGAACCTGCCACCTTACTGGTTGTGCCTTTCCTCCCCCATCCCCCACCTGACCCTTTATTGTCCTCTAGGCCACTGGCTGACCACCAGCAGGGTGCTGGGGTCAAGGGGCTAGACTCTGGAGCCATACTGCTCACATGGACTCCCAGCTCAGCCAGCTCCTCACTGTGTGGACCACTTCACAGGGACTCCTACCCTCTATATGTCTCGGCTTCCTCATCATAGTATGGAGATGATAAAAACGCACTCATATCCCAAGGCTCTTGTGCGGATTACATGAGTGAATGATCATAAAGTACTTAGGAGGATGCTGTTCCCCTCTTCCTGACACACAACAAATGGTGCTCAGTAATTCCTCTAGGCTGCATTCTTTTCTCCACGTCCCTAGGCCCAAACTCATATTTTTCTTTTTGGCCACATCACATGGCTTATGGGATCTTAGTTCTTGAATCAGGGGTTGAACCCAGGCCATCGACAATGAGAGCACAGAGTTCTAACCACTGGACTGCCAGGGGATTCCCCAGACTCATCTTTTACAGCATTGTGCCAGTAATCCTACGCTCCCTGCTCCCCTGCAGCTGTCATGCCTCCCTCCATGGAGGCATTACCCTCAATAAATCCAAGCCTTGAAAACTGGCATTCAAGGCTCTTCATAACTGGACTCCCTCTTATCTTTCCAGGCGTAATGCTCCAACCCTTCCTCCAGCTCTTCTTTGGTCAGTCTGGTTCCATCCATCCATCTACCCACCCACCACTCATCCACCTATCCATCTACTCACCCATTCATTTGTTTAAACACACACATCCATATTCTTCTAAGCTGACTGCCAAATAGGCCTAAGAAAGCATTCACCTATACAGAAGCTTGCCCTTCCTATATGGCCCCACTGGCTTGCCTCTCAGAGAAATAAAATATAGATTGGTAGATAGATAGATAGATAATTAGTTGATTATGAGGAATTGACTCTCATAATTATGGAGGCTGAGAAGTCCTAGGATCTCTGGTCTGAAAGCTGGAGACCCAAGAACACCAATGGTATGATTCAGTCTGAGTCTTAAGGCCTGGGAACCAGGGGAGCCAATAGCATAAATCCCAGTCTGAAGGCAGGAGACATGAATGAGATGTCCCAGCTCAAGCAGTGAGGTAACAAAAAAGAGGAAATACCTTCTTCACTTTTTTTCTTTCTTTCTTTCTTTCTTTTTTTTTTATTAGTTTTGCCATACAATGACATGATATTGCCATGGGTTTTCATATGCTCCCCCTCCAGAACCCCCCTCCCTCCTCCCTCCCCTCAGGAAATCTCGTTGCACCAGCCCCGAGCATCAATCCTGGGCTGGCGATTGATTAGACATATGATAATTAACATGTTTCAATGCCATTCTCCCATATCATCCCACCCTTTCCCTCATCCACAGAGTCCACAAGTCTATTCTATACATCTGCGTTCCTTTTGCTGTCTCGCATGCTGGGTTCTCATTACCGTCTTTCTAAATTCCATATATATGCGTTAATATACTGTATTGTTGTTTTTGCTTCTGGCTTACTTCACTCTGGATAATGGGCTCCAGTTTCTTCACTTTTTTAACTTTCAAGCCCTCAGGGGATTGGGTGATGCTCACCCACACTGGGGAAGGGAGGTCTACATTACTGTCCACCAGTTTAAATGCTAATTTCTCATCCAGAAACACTCTCACAGACAAATCCAGAAATGTTTATCCAGGCACCCTATGGCCAGTCACGTTGACATGTAAATTAACCACCGCACCGCTACACCTGGGCAGTCTACCTTCCCTACGCTTGCTCCATGGCTTATATACTCAGATGTGGGTTTCAGTCTCAGCTACTAAGATTATTAGGAACCTCAGTTTCTCATCAAGATCATGAAGCAGGCTGACTGCTGTGTGATTCAATGGGGGCACGTAAACGACACTGTAGGGCTGGCTTACTGCAGGTACTCAAAGGTAAGGGAATTGTTTCTGTATTTCCCAAGATTTTCAGGTCTTGGGGTCTTTCTGAATGCCAACAGCATTTACTTTGACATTCCTGACTATAGCATCTCGACTTGTAATCTTGCCCCTCTGGGTTATTCTTACCTGAACTAACAAACACGGACTACTTAGTAGGTGCTCAGTGAGCATTTGGTTGAGGGGTAGCAAAGAGATTTTATAGCTAAAGATGACTCTGACTAAATATAAGTGGCAGCTTAGAGGATGGGGTTGACAAAGATCCTGAGGCTCTCTCTGGCCTCGGTGGTCCACAGATTCTATGATGAGAAAGTGATGTGTGTTGTGGGGTGGGAAAGGAAAGAGAGGCGAGGTTACCATCTTTCTACAACCAGGAAAATACAGGAAAGTTTGAGAAAAGCCATCATCCATTTATTCATTCAAGTGTTTGAGAACAATTCTGGTGGGCCCAGATATATACCTTTTTCCTCTTTATTTGCAAAACTAACATAAACGATCATTTCCACTGACAGTCAGATAATAGGTGAATTTAAACTGTCCATTCATTTCTGAAAAAGTCTTGAATGAATGCTATACTTGAAGTCTTAACATTTTATCTAATTATAAGTAGATCTTCCACAGTGTTATTTACTTTTCCTAATCATTACTGAGTACCTTCTGTGTGCTAGGGGCTGGGGAGTCATCTTCAATGAGTTCACAGGCCCTTGGGATATGGAATCAGGTAAGGACATAATGATGCTGAAAGTCACCTATTTGGCTTCACTGCCTAATTAAGTTTGAGCTCAGCCACCAATATGTTCCTTTGCCACTGAACTTTAAAGTACTCTGCAGATACATCAGCTAGACATACATGAAAATGACCTACAGATATCCAGAAATAAAAATCCACTTTGGTATATGGCAGGAATTGGGAAAGTGTGGCCAATGGGCCAAATCCAGACTCACCGCCCATGTTGGGAATAATTTTATTGAAACCCAGCCATGTCTGTTCTGTTACATTATTGTCTACAGCTTACGCTCTACAAGGGCAGAGTTGAGTCATAATAGAGATGGTGCAGCCTAAAATATTTACTATCTGGCCCTTTACAGAAAGAGTTTGCCAAACTGTGGCTAAAGAACAAGACAGTATAATTCCAAAAATGCATCTGTAGACCTGCAGAATTGGGCCCAAGGAGGTGGCCAAGATGTACGAGGCTGAGGGGAGAGGGGGTCTAAATGTTGTCCAGATATTAGCAGCTGCAGATGTGGCTCAAGGGCTCACCTCTTCTGGTACAAATGTTACATTTTCCTGAAAGGAAATTGAGTAGCGTGTAAATCAGGAAGAGCAGGGGAATAAATAAAATATAATTCCAAATATACATGCTCCTTAATATGTGAATGGTTTGGGTTAAATATCCTGCAAAAAATCACATCACTGTCAGTGATCCAGGACCTAGGATCGCCAACATAATTTTAAAATGTTTCCCTTGGTGAAATGGATGTCCTTACATGTATGTGCACATACAAAGCCATAGACATCACACATGTGGTCACCAGGGGCTTGTGTGCACATGTACAAATATATCTCTCCATATCTATATATAGAAATACTAAGGCGCATATAAATAAATGTTAAATAAGATTTCACTGACTTTGGAGCTATGTAAAGAAATCTTGAGCTGTAGAGATAACTTCTGAGAGAGTGAAGGAGTTGGATGAAATAAATGAGAAAAGTAAGGGAATGCATGAGAAATTTACACACCCATACGTCTATCAGCAGTTATAAAAAGATATTTAAAGCATATATCTGCATTTGAACATATACAAATATTTTAAGTGTATTTAAACTATATCTGTGTATATTTTATGATCAGAGTGTTAGGCACCCTGACAGGCTACACCAAGGAAAGGTGTCATTTGCTGTTCCTTAATGGAGAGTGCCCCAGAATACCAGCCTCTACCAGTTGTTTTTAAGATCAGGATACTTTATGTATCTTAGAATGCAAACTGACCATTAGCACATGCATAGTTCTTAGAGGGAAGACTCTGGAGCCCAGTGAGTAGTATCTTGGCTCTACATGTTGGCTGTGTGACTTTGGGCAAATTACTTAACCTCTCTGTGCCTTGGCAGCCTTACTTGTGATAGGTAAATAGCAACAGTACCTGTCTCTGGATTAATATGGAAATGAAATGAATTAATATCTAAGCACAAGTTCTGGCACATAGTAAACCCTCAAAAAATTAAGCTGTTTTTGGTATTATTCATATCTGTGGGCTGAGGTGTGTTTCTGTTACCTTCAAGAGCAACTTTGAGGAAAATAGTTTTCTTTAAATTTACACTCTCTGTCATCAATGCCCTTTATAGTCAGCAAAGCACCTGCATGTGTTGTCTCAGAGTAGTGCTGTTTAATAGAAATAGAGTGAAAGCCTAATGGGTAACTTAAACTTTTCTTGTAACCACACTAAAATACAGCAAGAGGCAGGTGACATTTATTTTATCTTATTTAGCTCAAATAAGGTATGTTTAGCTCAAATAAGATATATCAGCCTTCCCTGCTAGCTAAGTTGGTAAAGAATCTGCCTACAATGCAGGAGACACCAGTTTGATTTCTGGGTTGGGAAAATCTGCTGGAAAAGAGAGAGGCTACCCACTCCAGTATTCTTGGGCTTCCCCTGTGGCTCAGCTGGTAAAGACTCCACCTGCAATGCAGGAGACCTGGGTTCATTCCCTGGGTTTGGAAGATCCCTTGGAGAAAGGAAAGGTTACTCATGGACTGGAGAATTTCATGGACTATAGTCCATGTGGTTGCAAAGAGTCAGACATGACTGAGCGATTTTCACTTCACATTTACCTCAATAGACAGAGGCAAAGTAAAGACCCTTTCAAAGATATCGAAAGTCTGCAATATTGTACATTACATGGAAAAAGAGATTTGAGGTTACAGATGGAATTAAGTTCACTAACCAGCTGATTTTAAGATACAGCTATTTTCTAGATTGTCTGAGTGGGCCTAATGCATTCACAAGGGTTCTTGAAAGTGAAGAGGGAGGCAGAAGAGAAGGTCACGGTGGTACCATGGGAGAAGAAATTGTCCAGCTCTTGGAGGATGGAAGATAGGAGGTGAGCCATGGGAGGTGAGCCATGGGAGGTGGGCCACCTCTGGAAGCTGGAAAAGGCAAGAAAAGAGATTTTCCTCTAGATTCCAGATGGAATACAGCCCTGCTGACACCATAATCTTAGCCCAGTAACTGTAAGGTCACACATTCAGGTTCTTTTGAGCCACCTAGTTCGTAATAATTTGTTATAGCTGCAATAGAAAATGAATAAACTGATATCAAAATATTATCATTTCATATCAATCAGTATGACAAACTATTAATGAGATCCATTACAGTCTTCATTTTTTCATACTGCTTGAAATCCAGCATGTTGATAGCACATTTTATACCAGCCAAATCACATTTCAGATGCTTGATAGCCATGCAGGGCTCATGGCTGCCGTTTCGGACACTGCAAACTCAGATGATTCCCACAGTAGCTCTGTGCAGTGATGTTAGCAGTAGGTGTTCCTATGTGGCTCAGTGGTAAACAATCTGCCAGCCAGCGTAGGACATGCATGAGATATGGGTTCAATCCCTGGGTCTGGAAGATCTCCTGGAGGAGGAAATGGAAACCCACTCCAGTATTCTTGCCTGGAAATCCCATGGACAGAGGAGCCTGGGAGGCTACAGTCCACAGGTTCACAAAGAGCTGAACATGACTTAGGGACTGAGCATGCACCACACCTGTTAGCCATAGGGCAGCCCAATCAGGCCATTCTCAATCAAATATTCACATGTGCTTCTGCTATGAATTCCCATTGTTTATTTGTCTAAAGCATGTTGATCCCTCTTACTTTAAGTCCCTAGATCAAAGCTGTCCCATAACAGTTGATGAGGTCGCAAAAATAGTGCCTGGAGAGCAGGTATGTGGCAGGATGGGGGTGTGGGTTCAAAGGATCCTGTACCTCATTCACCAAACCTGTGCCCTGGGAACTGTATCAATCCTCCCTTCTGCCCTGGGAGCACAATTTTGTCATATCTTTTTGAAGTCCATGTACTAAAAGGAAGAATTATTATCTGTCTGTACGCTTTGATTCTTTTCAACCTGAGCCCATTCTCCTCTAGCCCTCCCATGGGCACTTAGAATTATAAACTAGGCCAGGAAATAAGAAGCGCCTCCAATAAACAACCTAAACTTACACCTAAGGAAATTAGAGAAAGAAGAACAAATAAAAGCCAAAGTTAGTAGAAGGAAAGAAATCATAAATATCAGAGCAGAAATAAATGAGAGACTGAAAAAAACAAAGATCATTAAAACTAAAATCTGGTTCTTGAAAAAGATAAACAAAATTGATAAACTTTTAGTCAGACTCATCAAGAAAAAAGAGAGATGTCCCAAATCAACAAAATCAGAAATGAAAAAGGAAAAGTTACAACCAATCCACAGAAATACAAAGGATCTTGAGACTGCTGGGGAGCAATTATACACCAATAAAATGGACAACCTAGAAGAAATGGACAAATTCTTAGAAAGCTACAATCACTCAAAACTGAACCAGGGATAGAACATATGAATAGACCAATTACCAATATTGAAATCAAACCAGTAATTAAAAAAGAAAACTTCCAGCAAGCTAAAGTCCAGGATCAGATGACTTCACAGGTGGATTCTACCAAGCATTTAGAGAAGAGCAAACACTTCTTTTCAAACTATTCCAAAAAATTACATAGGAAGAAATACTACTGAACTCAATCTATGAGGCCACCATCACCCTGATACCAAAACAAGACAAAAGCATAATGAATAAAAGAAAATTACAGGCCAATATCACTGATGACCATAGATGCAAAAAATCCTCTACAAATTATTTGCAAATGAATTCCAACAATACTTTAAAAGGATCATACATCATGATCAAGTGGGATTTATCCCAGGGATACAAAGATTTCTCAGTATCCATAAACCAATCAATATGATACATTGTATCAACAAATGGAAGAATGAAAATCATATGATCACCTCAACAGATGTAGAAAAAAAAATCTGTTGATAAAATTCAAAACGATTTATGACAAAAACTCTCCAGAAAGTGGACATAGAGCATGCCTCAACATAATAAAGGTCATGTATGACAAATCCACATGTAACATCTTGTGAGTATGTGTGTGTGTGTGTGTGTGTGTGTGTGTGAGTGCACGCGCTAAGTCACTTCAGTTGTGTCTGAGTCTGTGTGACCCTATGGACTGCAGCCTGCCAAGTTCCTCTATCTATGAGATTCTCCAGGCAAGAATACTGGAGTGGGTTGCCATGCCCTTCTCCAGGGGATCTTCCCAATCCAGGGATCAAGCATAGATCTTTTAGGTCTCCTGCCTTGGCAGGTGGGTTCTTTACCACTAGTGCCACCTGGGAAGCCCACTGTAACATCTTACTCAGGGCAAAAAATTTCTCTGAGATCAGGAGCAAATCAAGGATGTCCACTGTTGCCACTTTTGTTTAGCATAGTTTTGGATATTCTAGCCACAGCAATCAATGAAGAAAAATAAATAAAAGTCATTCAAATTGGAAAAGAAGTAAAACTGACATTGTTTGCAGACAATACAATGCTATACATAGAAAATTCTAAACATGCTGCCAGAAAACTATTAGAGATCATCAATGAATTTGATAAAGTTGCTGGATACAAAGTTAGTATACAGAAATCTTGCATTTTTATATTCTAACAAAAAATACCACAAAAACAAAGTAAAGAAACAATCCCATTTACCACCATATAAAAAAGAATAAAATTCACAAGAATAAACCTATATAAGGAAGTAAAGGATCTGTACTCCAAAAAATATAAGATGCTGATGAAAGAAATTGAAGAAGACTCAAACAAATGGAAAGATATACTGTGTTTGTGGATTGGAAAAATCAATATTGTTAAAATAAACATACTTCTCAATGCAATCTACAGATTCAGTATACTCCCTATCAAATTTCCAATGGAATTTTTCACAGAACTAGAACAAAATTTTTAAAAATTTGTATGAATACACAAAATATCCCAATAATCAAAACAATCTTGAGAAAGAAAAATGAAGCTATAGAAATCATACTCCCTGACTTCAGACTATACCACAAAGCTATAGTAGTCAAAGCAGTTTGGTACTGGCACAAAAACAGACATAGATCAATGGAACAGAGTGGAAAGCCCAAAAATAAACTCAAGAACCTATGGGCAATTAATCAATGACAAAGGAGGCAAGAATATACAATGAAGAAAAGACAGTCTCTTCAAGAAGTGTAATTGGGAAAACTGGACAGGTATATGTAAAAGAATTAAGTTTGAACATTCTCTAACACCATATACAAAAAATATGCTCAAAATGGATTAAAAATCTAAATAGAAAACAAGATATTATAAAATTCCTAGAGGAAAACATAGGCAGAACACTTTTTTGACATAAATTGCAGCAATATATTTTTGGATCTGTCTCCTCCAGTAATGGAAAAAAAAAAAAAAGAACAAATGGGACCTAATTAAACTTAAAAGCTTTTGCATAGCAAAGGAATCTATAAACATAATGAAAAGACAACCTACGGACTGGGAGAAAATATTTTCAAATGATGCTACCCACAAGGGATTAATTTCCAAAATATACAAACACTTTCTATGGCTTAGTATAAAAAAAAATCAAAAAATGGGCAGAAGACCTAACCATACATTTCTCAAAAGATATACAGATGGCCAACAAACACATGAAAAGATGCTCAATGTCACTAATTATTATAAAACTGCAAATCAAAACTGCAATGTGGTGTCACCTCACACCAGTCAGGGTGGCCTTTATTAAAAAGTCATAAATAGAGAGGATATGGAGGAAAAGGAACCCTCCTGTGCTGTTGGTGAACATGTGAATTGGTGAAGTTACTATGTAAAACAGTATGGAAGGTCCGTAAAAAACTAGAGAGTTGCCATATGACCCAACAATCCCACTCCTGAATGTATATTCAGAGAAAACAATAATAATTCAAAAAATACACACACCCCAATGTTCATTGCAGCACTATTTACAATAACCATGGAAGCAACCTAAATGTCCATTAACGGATGAATAAAGAAGATGTGGTATATATATATACATACACACACACACACACACACACACAGTGGAATATTACTCAGCCATAAAAGGAATGAAATAATGCCTTTTGCAGCAACATGGATGGACTCGACATTATCATATTAAGATGTAAATCTTACAGAGAAAGACACATATTATATGTCACATATTCAGAGTCTAAAAAAATGATACAAATGAATTTATCTACAAAACAAAAATAAACTTGCAAACATAGAAAACAGACTGATGGCTACCAAAGTGGATAACAGGGTGTGGTGGAGAGTCAGTATGAGAGAGATAAATTAGGAGTTTGGGATTAACATGTGTGTGCACGCGTGCTAAGTCACTTTGGTCATATCCAACTCTTTGCTGCCCTATGGACCATAGCCGCTCGGTCTGCTCTGTCTGTGGAGTTCTCCAGACAAGAATACTGGAATGGCTTGCCATTCACTCCTCCAGGGCATCCTTCCAACCTAGGAATCAAACCCTCGTCTCTTGTGTCTTCTGCATTAGCAGGTGAGTTCTTTACCACCAGCACCACCTGGGAAGCCTAGGATTAATATATACACACTACTGTACATAAAATACGTAAACAGCAGGGAACTACACTCAGTATCTTATAATAATCTATAGTGGAAAAGATCTGAAAAAGAACATATATATATACGTGTGTGTGTGTAACTGAATTACTTTGCTATAGACTCAAAATTCACACAACATTGTAAATTAACTGTAACGTCAATAAAAAAGAAAAGTGATCCTCAAAGATTTCTAAGGAGCTATGCCTAATGTATCAAACATTAACCCTTTGATCTTTGTGCTGAATTTTATATACCACCAATGAATGATAAATCTTATTCACTTCCATATTATTTCCTAGTTTGACAGAGGCACTATAATTTTATAACATAGTCTTACTTGCAATGCAAATATTTTCAGTGTCTCTCACATCAATAAAATGTAATATTAATTTAAAAAAGAATTATGAACTAGGTAGACATCCTTCTAGCCCGTTGCTGCCACTTCCACATACGTAGGGGCATTGGCATGTATTCTTGTGTTTAATTTACATAAACAGTGTTGTAGCATATCATGGTACAGTCTACCCTTTTCTTTCAAAATTGTTTTCCCTCTCTAGCCATGAGGTAGACAGTTTTACTTAAAAAAGAATCAGCACACTTTTCTGGAAAAGACCAAACAGTAAATATTTTAGGCTGTACAGGTCATACGGGCTATGTCTCAACTACTCAACTCTGTGTATCTAGGACAAAAGCAGTACCTATGTGAGTATTGTCATAGACAGTATGTAAATAAATGCGTGTAGCTGTCTTCCAATAAAACTTTATTTACAAAAACAGATGCCAAAGATTCAGCCTGCCTCCCACTCTAGTTCATCCATTTTAGCTGTTCTATGGTATGCCACTCTCTGAAGACAGCAAGAATTTTTATCCACTACTTTACTGATGTCAAACAGTTCATCACTATTTCCTTGTATTACAAGCATACTGTAATGCACTTCTCATATGGACCCTTCCACGTATCTATAAGACAGTTTCTCCAAATTAAATTCCTACAAAAAATTGCCGAGTTAGAGTGTTAATTCAGTCCCTACAGCCAGATTGTTCTCTGAAATGGTCATGCCATTTTATGGTTCTACTGTCAGGCAGAAAAATGCCTGTTTTTCCTTCAGTCTCATAGCCACTACTCCTTGACCTGGTCACATGGGGAAGCAGAAGGTGCCTGCAGGTTGACTGCTGTGTGCCCAGTCGCTCTCTGCTCCTAGCTTGCAAGTCATGACTGAGGAAGGAGGTAAGGCTGGTTGCTTGTGTTAAGCCATGATACTTATTTCAAAGGATGAACTTCATGTGATCACATCTTATTAGGCTTAACTGACAAGAGCGCTGCTGTTTATTTTACACATTCACACACACATATACACACACACATAAAGAGAGAGAGAGAGGAAAAATTCTTCCCTCATAGCTCAATCAGTCAAGAATCTGCCTGCAATGTAGGAGACCCAGGTTCGATTCCTGGGTCAGGAAGATCCCCTGGAGAAAGAAATGACAACCCACTCCAGTATTCTTGCCTGGAGAATCCCATGGATAGAGGAGCCTGGCAGGCTACAGTCCATGGCGTTGCAAGAGTCGGACATGGCTTAGCGACTAAACCACCACCACCAAGGAGGAAAAAAGGAAATCCATGAACCAGGTGGCTTTGACATTGATGACCTCAGGAATGATTTCTCAAGGCAAGAAATCGATTTCCTGGCCTCATAACATCATTTCCAGAGATGTGGTCACCAGAGAAGATGGCATTTTCATCAAGAACTTTCTGCTTCTGCAGTGGATTATGGTCCAGAAGTGAAAGTCTCTTCACTTTCAATTGACACCCTGGATGGTTATCTGATATTTTCCCTTGCTCCTGACCAACCAGAATAGAGACAGAAGGTCCTGCCATGCCAGGAACAGCCTGAGTGCTTCTATACAGACAGCAGTGGTCGTTAGAATAGGGAAGGCTCCCTTAGGAAAATGCAACATTTGGAGACTGGGGTAACTGTTACCTAAATTCTGAAAAATCTCCCTTTCTCCTTTTTCCTTGTCATTCATTCAGCTAACAGCCTTTATTAAGCACTGAATATGTGTCAGATGTAGTCATTGACTGCAACTGATAAAGCTTCCTGTCTTCTTGGAGCATGCAGTCTAATGGGAAGAAGACAAACAATAAGCAGGATAATCATGTGAATCACATCTGTTCATTTATTTCTATTTCATATCTGCTGTGTGCCAGGAGCTGAGATTTTTACAACATGGTCCCCAACTTCAAGAGGTCCACACTTTGATAAGTGAGACAGATGGGTAGAAGAAATGCAATGCAATGTGGCCATTATTCAAAGTATATTCAAATGCATTAGAGCATGTATCATTCATAATAGTGCCATTACGGGGCTGTGATGAGTTCTGTTCCAGGCAGTGGGAGAATATAGACCCCTTGAACTTCAGAGCCATATTACTGGAGTTTTCCAGGGAAACAGAACTCATAGGAACATATACTCACTTTATGTGTGTGTATATGCATATATATATATATACATGCATATATACATGTATATATATATATGTATATAATATATAAAACAATATTATAGGATATTTATTATAGGAATTGGCCTACATAATTATGAAGACCAAGAAGTTCCACCCTTTGCTGCCTGCAAGCAGAAGTTCCAGGAAAGCCAGTGGTGTAATTCAATCTAAATCTGAAGGCCTGAGAACCAGAAGTGCCAAGATCCAAGGGCAGAAGAAGATGCCAGTCCCAACTCAAACAGCAGATTTGCCTTTCCTCCACCATTTCGTTCTATATAGGCCCTCGACAATTTGAATGATGCCCACTTTGCCTTGGTATCTTGGAAAGTAGGAACATACCAAGAGGAGAGAAATAGAGGAGGACATTTGGGGCTAGGAAAACAAATTTGGTAAAAGGAGGAGGTCTGGAAGGTAGGCCACATATCGAGTCATGAAGGACCGAAGAAACTGAGGAGTTAGGCTAGTGTCTGAAGTCTTTCAATGAGCAGTAATGACAAATGGCATCTATTTTGAAATGCTTCCAGACAAAAGATCCCATTTTTAAGAAGATGTCTCCGGACCCTTAGGCCTGAGCAGGCTACCTGGGTCACAGTGGGCACTCAGTAGAAGTCTACTGTATGAATGGCTGATACTTAAAAACGCAGCATCAAACTCAAGTCACAATTATTCTGTTTCTCGAGGGGATGATGAGTTTCACACAACAAAACTGTGTTTGAAGAGCCTGGCAAAGAAACAAATTGGACTTATGGTTATGTCTTTGTTTTAAAAATGCTATCATCTTGAAGGCAGAATTCCAATATTCCTTATGCAACGTACTGCTCTGTGTTAGAGAAGGTTATCTAAGGCAAGTAAGCGGACAGAAATGCAAACGGTTCTAGGACAAATATTTTTTGTCCAAGTAACATGGTCCCTGGAGCTATGTCTAAATGAAGCCAAAATCACTATTAACTTCAGGCTACTCTGGAAATGGGAGTGGGTATAGAGAGTGGGTAAGATCGCAAATTCTCAGGGACCTGGGCCATTTATGGGTGATGGATGCCTCCTATTTTTGAAAAATAATTATTAACTCATTTTCTTTTCTTTATAGCTCTTTATGTCCCTCAAACCTAGAGAGGTTTTAGAACCAGAGAATAATGGTTTGTGATGTGGGGGTGATGGTGCTGGGCTGTGGAGGGATGGAGGGTTTGCTCCTAGGTAGCCTCTGTGTCCTTGCACTGGAGCTGAAAGAGGCAATCAAACCTGACCCTTACTGGCAGGTTAGCTCTGCTCTCTCTCGTTTACTCTGATTGCAAACAAACTTGGTCCTTCTCACTGGAATGGTCTCTGAGGACCACAGCAAAAAGACTCTTTCCAGATTTCTCTTCCCAGATATGGGGCCTGGGGTCAGTGACGCCCCTCGGTAAGCCCAGTATCTTTATCTGTGAGGTAGAGACACAGTAGCCTTGGGAACTAAAGGAGACAATGCATAGGAAGTGGCAAGAACAATGCCCGGCACTTGTCCAGCTCACTCTGTAAGACTGATACTCTGCTCTCTCCCCTCCTGTCTGCTGAGGGATGAAGGGTGGGTGTCCTGGCTTTGACACAAGGATGTCTACTTTGGTCATTTGGGCCAACTCAGTGTCATGTGCATGATCATTCATCCAGGAGACTGATTGCTATGCAGTTGAGACAAAAGAAGATCATGTATCCATCTGCATTGTTGCTTCACAAACAAGAACATGGCATCAGTGGTGCCCAGTACCAGGCATTTGTATGGACTGTGTAGCCATGGGTTGGTTGGGGTTCAGCCCATCTAGGTTGAGCTCAGTTGGGTGCCTCTGCTCTAAGTGTCTTGTATTTTCCTCCTTGAACCAACAAGCTAGCTTGGATGTGCTCTTCTCATGGTGATGAGAGCAGTGCAAGAGGTGAGCAGAAACACACAAACGTCTCAAGTTCAAGGCTCAGAATTTGTGCAGTGTCCCTTCCGCCTCATTCCATTGGCCAAAGCCAGGCTCTTGGTCACATACAAGGTCAATAGGTGGGGAAATATGTCCAAATCTTTTCATGGGAGGAAATATAAACTCATTTGGCAAAGAGCTGAACACAGAGAGGGCCCAAGAATTGGGCCAAAAACTCTATCCATGGCAGGTTATGTTCTTATAATCCCTTCATCAGTTCAGTTGTGTTAACACAGCTATAGATTGAGGGAGGGGGAAAGATTATCTCACAATCAACACACTGAACACACACATATCTAATCATGGATTCAACAGATATTTACTGAATACTCACTATGAGCCAGGTACTTTTGAGGCACATGATACCATGATAAATAAGAAAGACAAATCCCTCGCTGTTCACATTCTGGAAGGCAAGACAAACAAAGAAACAAAAATGTAATATTTCCAACAACAAGCAGGAAAAGGTTTGGTTGGGTGATAAAGAGCACCCAATATGTGGAACGATTTTAGAGAATAAGGGGATATCCAATCAACAAATTATGCTCTTTATTTTTTTCTCTTTAAACATATTTTTAAAAATGTTTATAATATTGTGTTGGTTTCTGCCATACAACAACACAAATCAGCCATAATTAAACACACATCCTCTCCCTCTGCAGCTTCCCTCCCCTCCCCCCATCCCATCCCTCACAGAGGGCCAGACTGGGCTCCCTGAGCAACGTCTCATCAGTTATCCATCTTACACCTGATAGTGTATGTATGCTGATGCTAGTTTTTACATTCATCCCACTCTCCCCATGCGCTCTATTGAACACCTTCCAGAAGTTTCTGGTCTGATGGTCTCAGTCGTCGATGTTCCTTCAGATACCCCAATGGCATTTCACTCTCAGCTCAAATGAGTGCCCCTCCACCCCTTCCTCTTCTTATAACTCAACTAAGAGGAGAGGAACAGTGCTAAATTTCATGCATAACTTTTCTCTTTTGAAGAGAGTCTTCATTTTTCAGGAGGAATATTGAGTGCTGTGTTACAGACTTTTTAAAATGTCTGTCTATGAAAAGCAATCATGATGGAAAACTGGTCTTTCCACATCACTATCTTATACATCACACAGTAGCACCGGCCGTAGCTATATGACACACCAGACCATGGTAAATAGCTTAATATCAAAGGCAGGATTATTATTACTTTAGCTAAAAAAAATTCCCCATTGATAAAATTGTCTAGGGAGATAATTACACTGAGGAGTGATCACCAAAAAGAGAGACTGGATGGAGTTGTTATATTTGATTAACCACATGTTCAACAATATATCAGTATTGGGTAATTTGGGAAAGTTATCTGAGTGTCTGAACACTGACACTGGGGTGACGTAACCTTAGTTTTACTTCCTCGGTTCTAGCAGTGTTTTGAGATGTTTCCTTTGAAGACAAGAGCGTGAAGACTTGGATCTGACAATGGTGCCCCAGGTGCCCCTCCACTGGGTTCTGTAAATGCCCTGGAGCTGCTATTGGCCCTCAAGGGAGTGAAGATCAAGTGAGGACCTGAGATGGATGGGGTCACTGGGCATGGCTGACTTCTGCATTTTTCCATGACAGACAATTCAGGAGGAGTAGAATAATTGTGGAAGTCCTGCTGCATTCCTAGCCAAATATCTTGCCGTGATGCTGGCTCCATCCCAGAGCCCTGGAGCTTTGGCACACCTGAACATCCTAGGTAAATTTCAGTGGCTTTAGTACTCAGTCAGACTAGAATTATATCATCGCAGACCACCCAGAGGCTTTGGATTTGAGGGGATATCCTCTAATTCCAGTATCCATTTGTCCTTCTTTTCTTTCCAGTTACCCTGAAGCTGTACACCAACCCCACCTTACGCCTACCCACACACATACACCATCTCTAATTCTAGATAGTCACCCGGGAGAAATAGGAATCAGGCCTTTTCAGATACGCTAACAAAGGAAAGGTTCACCCCCGACCACACACACACACACACACACACACACACCAGGATCACCCTTCACACATATACACATGCACGTTCTCACTCATACATCTTTGTTTAGGGGAGTTTGGTTCCCATTTGATTGGAAAGATACAAAAAAAAATGTAATACGGAACCACACATCCCTTTCTTGAGTCCTCAACAAATTCTAAGCAAAACTCAACGATGGGACTTTTATCTTTTTTTTTGGTATGTGTGTGTGTGAGACAGAATTGTTAGTCTGTAGAACTGTCTAGTGAGAAATTTACAGGCAGAATGGACTCTTTGTCTCTACAAAGCCATGAAGGAAAGAGTCTAAGTGGTAATTGTATGCACAGTTCAAAATATTTTAAATGAACTTGTTCTTACAAAGAAACAAGTTATGAAGTTAACTTTTGTATGTGTGCGAATAATTAAACTATTGTCATGACTTTAAATTATCATCCATTGTTAACTTACATCATTAAATCTTACCTCTTTGCTAAAGAATAATGAAAAAATGCACTTAATTAACAGTTATTGCAAGCTCCAGGCCATTGATAATGCCAGTCTGAGTCTGAAATTCACAAGTGTGTTTTGTACTTCCCTCCCCATTGTTGTGCTGGGAAGCAGAGCCTTGTAGTGTGAGGAGTGATGCTGATTCTCCTGTATCAGGACCAACTGCCCTGGAATACTGTTTTCTCCCTGAATCACCCAGTCACATCAGGATTTTGCATTTGTGCCAAGAGAGGTACTGGTGGCCCAGCTGAGCCTTTGTTCTTCCTACGGTATTTACAAAACACTCTCAGCCACTGCCATACGGAGAACAAACTCCTCCCATGACCATCCTATGTGTAAAACATTTAAGAAATTTGTTGGATAATTTTGGGGGTTGAGGAGTGGGTGGCTGGGTTAGAAGAAAGGGGCTTGGGTGGAACTTTCAACTGATCCCTGTGGAAGAAGATGACTCGTGTTAATTTCCTTGTTGTTTCGATTAAGGAGGTGATAGATATATTTTTTTTTCCTGGATATTGTTAAAGAGGCCTGCCAGGCCTTAAGGAATGTGTGGCATTCTTCAGATGAAATAAGACCAATCAGTGGAATAATGAGGAAAGTAATATCTCCCCAGAGAGGCTGATGGGGTTTTCATCAAATCAGCCAACCTTTCCCGTCACTTACGCCGCCAGGCACTCCCAGCAGGCCCTACTAGCCTGCCTCCCTTCCTTCCTCCCCTTTGTCAAAATTCCCTTGTGGTTATTAGTCATATCCAAATTCTCAGGGACCCAGGACATTTACAGGCACTGGACACCTCTTTTTTTGGGGGGGGAAATAATTATTAACTCTTATTTTCTTCTCTTGATGTGACTCAACTACCCCTCAAGTCTCAGAGTGACTTCAGAACCAGAGCAGAATGGTGCATGGGGAGCTGCAGGGCAATGGAGGGTTTGCTCCTTGGTGGCCTCCGTGTCCTTGAAGTGGATCTGAAACAGGCAGTCCTACCAGATTCCAGCCTGGAGCAGAGAAAGGGGGACAGACCACACCACGGTGGTCCAAGGGGTCTTAGGTGATTCAGTCTTGTCCTCGGCCCATTTCCTTACTTCAACTCCATGGTCAGGAGCTGGAAACCAGTTGACTAAAATAGCCCTGCTCTCTGTGGCTTAGCAGAACAGCAAGGACCTGGGAGAGAGGAGCAAACAAGATGTCTCGGGATGTGTGCTGGAAGACATCTGGTTGTGTCTGCCTTGTGGCTCTGGACCACTCTGCTCATCAAGGGATGGCCTAGCGTCAATGGGAAAGGCAGATGCACACCGCAAGGTGTCAGATGATGGATACACGACACCAGCATGGTCATCCTCTCTCTGCATCGGTGGCCTGTTGGCTGTGTACCTTGTGAGGGCTTCGCCAGGCATCGCCAGCAGATGGGGAAGGGGCATGCTGGAAGCCTGCAGCATCGCCTTACCCACTGGACGTTCACAGAAGCGAGTTGCCCTGACCGGCTCCCAACACACGGGTTTATCTGCAGACCCAGCACCAGGAAGCAGCCCCTGGATGCTCCTTTTGTGATGCAGGAGCCGCAGATCTCCTCCACCAGGGCTGGGGGCCAGGGTCACAAAAGAGGGGAAACAATTCCTTTTTGCCTGTGAAAGTTTTCCAAATTAACTGGGTTCCATGCACATGAGTCCTCCCACCGTGCTCGGCAAATGATTCAAAGCCTCCACATGATTTCATCTGTGCAGACTCTAATCCACTTACTTAATGAAATACATAATTAACATATTATAATTGCAGTAAAGATGGTTTTGACAGAAATCATTTCCCGTATCTAATACCGTGGTAATTTAATCTGTTCCCCACTCCCTAACACGACCCTCTATGATTAAGTTTCATAAGAATGTTTTTGATTGATTGACTCATCTGACGGGCCTGGGCCTTGCTAAAGGAGTGTCTGTCAGTTTCCGGAGAGGCATGTGAAGTCGTGGCAGATGGCTGCGCGGCTCTGTGCGTTGTCTCCCTGTGTGGTCTCCCGTCTCTCCCACTTTTCTTTCCCTTCCCCTTCTTCTAAATGCCCTGATAATCCACCCTCCCCTTGCCTGAACTGCCAAAACCCGGCGTGTTTTTATCTGCTGTTCTCCTCTGCTGTGGGTGTGCTTATTAAAGGCAGGGAAAGCAGGAAGCACTTGGGCGGTGGTGGGAACCAGATGCCTGTTTCCCTCGACCTGGCCGCAGCCCCTCCTGTTCCCCCAACCCGACCTGGTTATGCTTGCCCTGTTTCCGTCTTGAATCCTGCATGTTGGCTGATGGAGCTGCAGAAGCAGCCCTTGCTCTCCCCCACATCCCAGCCCTGCCAGAGCTCTACTCTGTCCTGGGGGCACGACTGACCTCAGAGTCAGAGTGAAGGCTCATCCCTCCCCTGGCCTTCCCTCATGTCCCTGCAGAGGCAAACGTGCAGTTTTCTGCCGTAAAGAGTGGCTGTAAGCATCTGGATTGCTCCTTGGTCAGTGGATGGGAATTCTAAGGGAGTTGGAAATTTAAGGGGTGATGTTGAAATCTGGTTACTGGGAAAAGTGCCTGCAAGATGTAAAATGCCAAAAGGCAGGAGAGCACGGAAGGGGCCTGCAAAGTGAGTGAGAAAGCAGCCCCATGTGAAGGTCCGCACCCGTTGATTTCTCGGGGCTTCCTCAAAGTTGCCACTGTTTGTTAAGCACCCACTGTATAACCACGTACTGGTGACTGTGAGCTTCAGTTAACAGATGAGAAAATGAGCCTCTGTGGGCTTAAGCACTGGGTTTGAAGCCGCCCAGCAAGTTGAGGATAGAATCATCCGGCGTGATCCTGCCGGGGTGGTGGGTGCTGGCTCATGGGTGCTCCATCATCTGCTGAAGGGGAGAGGCCAGAGCAGAGGTGTGGGCACAAAGGCACAGAGAGTGTCTGCTGGGGAAGGATGGCACACTGGAAGTCAAGGACACCCTGGTTTTCAAGTTGCTCTGCCCTCTGCCTGTGGGAAGCGGTCAGATGCTATCTCCCAGGCTCTCCCACTGACATGGGCCTTCCCAGCAGGCTCATCTCAAAGCCCCTTCCCAGGAAGCACCCCATCAGGCCAGAAGGATCACACCTGTCATCTTTTGCAGCTCATCACATTTTTTTTTTTTCCAAAATGCAATTCATTATAGACTCATTATATCTCTTTTCTGGGCCACAGCTCCCTGGAGTGCAAGCTGGGGTCTCCCAGCATCTCAGAGGTGTGGATACAACAGGTAGAAGATCTGTGGGATGCACATGCCTCCTCCCTCCCAGCATCCAGCCTCCAGCTGAGCCAAGTGGGTGATGGACTGGAGCCCAGTTCTCCCTCCACCAGCCCTCCCACTCCTTCTCCCACCTGAGGGCCCAGCTCAGAAGCTCAACTGGCTTGGCTCTGAGAGCAGCATAAGGACTGCTGAAGGACCTCCTCGGGGGCTCTTTGGCCACCCCAACCCAACTAGGGAACACGGGCTGAGTGCTCCCCGCCCTCATCAAGTCCTAGGCATCTTTGTCTTGTGGGCCTCCTGCTCTATAAAAAATATTCCAAATTCTACTTTACAACCACATTGGTGTAATGGCAAATAGAACCTTGAACCCTAAGAGCTCATTTTTTCCCCTATGATTTTAATTAGAATTAAAATATTTATTATTTAAGGTCCTGAAGTGTGAGTGAACAGTCTGCCTGGCCCCTCTGCCGGTGACTCTCCAGGCAGAGTGCCCCTACCCTGGCCAAGCCAAACAGCCCAAAGGCCACAAGGGTGTCCCTGGTTAGGACACCCAGGGGCTCTGCCATCTGCCACCCACTCTTCCCTCTCTAACTCCCCTGGACATGCAGAAATCAGCCTGGCCTGACCAACCCCCCACCTCCCCACCCCGCAAATGGTCTCCCCTGGGAAAGGATGAGCTGGCCATGAGGCTAGGTTCTCTCATAGAGAGAAAAGACATCTGGACAATGTTTTAAGGTGAGGGCTGGGAGGGCATGTGGGGGTCAATGCCCACAGGTGTACAAAAGCTTCCAGGGTCCTGGTGCCAGTTCTCTTAGGACTGGTCTGTGGTGCCCTCCTCTTCTGTACACACCTTGTCTATCTTCCTTCAAGCTCAAGACACAATGCTTGTGTCTTGACTAGTCCCCAAGGAGAATCCTTTATATTGAATAGTCAAAGTGACCCCTCCGGGTGATGCCAATCACCCAGGGCACACACATTCCTGAGGCATGATCCCTTCCAAGCCATGCCTCCAACAATGGACCATCTAGGTTGGCCTCTCCGTCACTGTGTACAGTGAGTGCCTGTGAGGACGGTCCATCCTTATTTCTCCGAATCTTAACACAGAAGCATGAGGATGAAAGGAAAACAGCTTACGCCTGACTGGTATTAAAGACTTCCTTTGCTGCCAAAACCTGTGACTCCAAAAGACTGTGACATCCTCCTGGGATTAGGGCTGCTTGAGAAAGGCCAGGTCTGAGCAGGGGCAGCCTGGGGGCCAGACAGGGATAAGGGCAGGGCATGGCCAGAGGAAGGCCAGTTGCAACCCTGGAGAGCCCCGGGGGCCACGTGCATCCAGCCTCCAGCCCAGCAGCTGCCCCCAGGCTCTCTGTCCTGGTGGGCAGGTCATGGGCCCAGAGTCCCAGGGAGGCCTGTGGTTTGTGCCTGCGAGCTGGGGGAGGGGAGGCTCCGCGTGAGTGGCAAGTGTACAGGAACACCACCACGTCAACTGCCAATATGTTATGAGGCCTTGGTAACAATCCTGAGTCTCCGGGGAGCGCTGCTGCAGTTCAAGTGCGCACCAGACAGAGAGAAAACAATTTCTGGTGCCAATAATGCAGCACAGATGAAAAATGTTTTAATATTTGAAGCTGCTTTATGGCAGAAGCGATGACAGTGATGGACTCAATGTCAGCTTTTTTTCCTGAAATGTCATCTTTCGTCTATGAGTTTTCCCTGCTCTGGAGGCATGCAAGCCTGATGCTGGCTCGTTGCAGCCATTGATCATTGATTTTGTTCTAAATGGAAAGCTTGCCAGAAGACTAGAAATTCTGGAATTTATTAGGATTTCTTTAAGAGGCACTTTAGCTCAACAGTTCTCATTACTGTCTTTACAATGTTACTTATTTTTCTTTTTATGTCATATGATTTGTAAAGGGTTGGTACTCAGAGAACAATATACGATTAAACCATTGTGCATGCTGGAGCTGCTGGCTTAGTCAAAGGGGTTCTTGGGGGGCTAAATACATATTTGACTGAGAAATGACAACATGGGTCTATTTTCACAGGGAAATCTATATTTTGAAATTTGTAGATGGGGTTTGTGCTAAATGGTGTTTCAATGAAAGTTTTGATTATAAAGGGTCACTTAACTCCATGCAGAAAAGGCTGAATATTTTCATGTTCTGATCTTGGGTCTGTAAGCATCCTGGAGTGGGAACCATGAGCCCACAGCAGGATGGAGATGAGCCCTACTTAACCCTGTTCTGACTCTGGGTGAGCCAGTTAGGGTCTAAAAGCTTGTCATTGTATTTATTTACAGGGACATTACCTCATGAATGCCAAAGAGTGGCTCAATGCTTCATTATGTATTAACGTTTAACGTACTCCTATAGCCATATGTAGGCGATCATTCTTCATTTGGTTGAAAAGAACCCATTTGCGTTAGACAGTTGGCTAAATGTTTTTCTTTTCTGACGTGTTTCCATTGGCACAAGACTAGTTCAAACAGGTATGTTAGCTCTTGGCTGGGCTGCCTGACACCCAGGCTTTATTACAGAGCAGGGCACCCAGGGAATGTGAATTACAGTTTGTATCAGCCTCGGCCTCCTAAACACATCACTCAGTCTAGTTGATTATGGAATTTGCTCTGGAGCTGGGGGGCCTCAAGATCCTTCTCCGAGTGGGCTCACTTGTTTGTATAGCACCAGTAACCCACAGTAGTTCCTGCGGCCAGACAAAGAGAAATCTGAGGAAAAGGAGCTGGGAGTCTGAGGAGGAGGAGCAGAGAGACAGACTCAGCCTCCCGAGGCCACATCCCGGCCGGAGGTTTATAGCTGCTGCATCGAAGAAAACAGACTTTCCCCAGCCCTCTACTAAAAAGGCAGCTGAAATGGGTGAGCAAAAGCTTTCTGGAAAATGAAATCAACATCCACAAAGCCGCGTGTCCTCTCCTAGCTGCACATTGGGAGGTGATGGGCCATGTGCAGATGAGCGGGGGCAAATACTGTTCAGTGATCTGGTGTGTGGGATGGGAGGCCATCCCCTACCTTTGGTATATCAGCCACTTAGACTGCAACTTGATCATGACCACTGTACAATTGCGGTATTGCAAAGATGACCACCTGCTTTGTTGTTGCTATTCAGTAGCTAAGTTGTGTCCAACTCTTTGCAACCCCACAGACTGCAGCAAGCCAGGCTCCTCTGTCCTTCACTATCTCCCAGAGTTTGTACAAACTCATGTCCATTGGGTCAGTGACGCTATCTAACCACCTCATCCTCCACCACCCACTTCGCCTATCACCTTCAGTTTTTCGCAGAATCAGGGTCTTTTCCAGTGAGTGGGCTCTTCCCATCAGGAGGCCAAAGTATCGGAGCTTCAGCTTCAGCATTAGCCCTTCCAATGAATATTCAGGGTTGATTTCCTTTGAGACTGACTGGTTTGATCTCCTTGCTGTCCACAGGACTCTCAAGAGTCTTCTCTAGCACCACTGTTTGAAAGCATCAATTCTTTGGGGCTCAGCTTTCATATGGTCCAACTTTCACATCTGTGCATGACTACTGGAAAAACCATAGCTTTGATTATATGAAACTTTGTGGGCAAAGTAATATCTCTGCTTTTTAATACACTGTCTAGGTTTGTCATAGATTTCCTTCCAAGGACCAAGCATCTTTTAATTTCATGGCTGCAGTCACCATCGGCAGTGATTTTGAAGGCCATGAAGATGAAATCTGTCACTGCTTCCACTTTTCCCCCTTCTATTTGCCATGAAATAATGGGACCAGATGCCATCATCTTAGTTTCTTGAATGTTGAGTTTCAAGCCAGCTTTTTCACTCTCCTCTTCCACCCTAAGCAAGTTCTTTAGTTCCTCTTCACTTTCTGCCATTAGAGTGGTTATCATCTGTATATCTGAGGTTTTTGTTATTTCTCCTAGCAATCTTGATTCTTGCTTGTGCTTTATCCTGCTCAGCATCTCACATGATGTACTCTGCATAGAACTTAAATAAATGGGGTGACACTATACAGTCTTGTCATACTCCTTTCCCAATTTTCAACCACTCCGTTGATCCACGTCTGGTCTAACTGTTGCTTCTTGACCTACATACAACCTTCTCAGGAGACAGGTAAGATGATCTGGTACTCCCATCTTTTAGAATTTTCCACAGTTTGTTGTGATCCACAGTCAAAGGCTTTAGTGTAGTCAGTGGAACAGAAATAGATGTTTTTTGGAATTCTCTTGCTTTCTCCATGATCCAAACAATGCTGCAATTTGATCTCTAGTTCCTCTGCCTCTTTGAAACACAGCTTGTAAATCAAAAAGTTCTCCATTCACATACTGCTGAAGCCTAGCTTGAAGGATTTTGAACATAACCTTACTAGCATGTGAAATAAGCACAATTGTGTGATAGTTTGAATATTCTTTGACATTCTTTTCTTTGAGATTGGAATGAAAACTGACCTATTCCACTTCTATTGCCACTGCTGAGTTTTCCAAGTTTGCTGACATATTGAATGCAGCACTTTAACAGGATCATCTTTTAAGATTTTAAATACCTCAGCTAGACTTCTATCACCTCCGCTAACTTTGTTTGTAGTAATGCTTCTGAAGTCCCACTTGACTTCACACTCCAGGATGTCCAGGTTCTAGGTGAATGGACCACACCATTGTGGTTATCCAGGTTATTAAGAATTTTCTTGCATAGTTCTTCTATATATTCTTGCCACCTCTCCTTCATCTCTTCTGCTTCTGTTAGGTCTTACTGTTTCTGTTCATTATCATGCCCATCCTTGCATGAGATGCTCACTTGATACCTCCAATTTTCTTGAAGAGATCTCTAGTCTTTCCCATGCTATTGTTTTCCTCTATTTCTTTGCATTGTTCTTTTAGGAAGGTCTTCTTACCTCTCCTTGCTATTCTCTGGAACTCTGCCTTCAGTTGGATTTCTCTTTCCCGTTCTGCCTTGCCTTTCACTTCTCTTCTTTCCTCAGCTATTTGTAAAGCCTCCTCAGACAACCATTTTGCCTTCTCACATATCTTTTCCTCTGGGATGGTTTGGTCACTGCCTTCTGTATGGAGGCAGTATTATTGACCTCTGTCCATAGTTCTTCAGGTACTTTGTTTACCAGATCTAATCCCTTGAATGTATTTATCACCTCCACTGGATAATCATAAGGGATTTGATTTAGGTCATACCTAAATGGCTTAGTGGTTTTCCCTACTTTCTTCAATTCAAGCCTAAATTTTGCAATAAGGAGCTGATGATCTGAGCCACAGTCAGGTCTAGGTCTTGTTTTTACTGACTGTATAGAGAGCTTCTTCATCTTTTGTTGCAAAGAACGTAATTAATCTGATTTCGTTATTGACCATCTGGTGATGTGTATGTGTAGAGTCATCTCTGTTAGCCTTTGCTCTGCTTCATTTTATACTCCAAGGCTAAACTTGCCTATTACTACATGTATCTCTTGAATTCTTACTTTTGCATTCCAATCCCCCATAATAAAAAGGACATCTTTTGTGGTGTTATTTCTAGAAGGTGTTGTAGATCTTCATGCTGCTGCTGCTGCGAAGTCACTTCAGTCGTGTCTGACTCTGTGCGACCCCATAGACTGCAGCCCACCAGGCTTCGCTGTTCCTGGGATTCTCCAGGCAAGAACACTGGTGCGGGTTGCCATTTCCTTCTCCAATGCATGAAAATGAAAAGTGAAAGTGAAGTTGCTCAGTCGTGTCCCACCCCTAGTGATCCCATGGGCTGCAGCCTACCAGGCTCCTCTGTCCATGGGATTTTCCAGGCAAGGGTACTGGAGTGGGTTGCCAATGCCTTCTCCGTAGGTCTTCATAGAACCAGTCAACTTCAGCTCCCTTCTTCGGCATCAGTGATTGCAGCATAGATTTGAATTACTGTGGTACTGAATAGTTTGCCTGGGAAATGAATCAAGATCATTCTGTCATTTTAAAGATTGCACCCAAGTATGGCGTTTCAGACTGTTTTGTTAACTATGAGGGCTACTCCATTTCTTCTAAGAGATTCTTGCCCATAGTAGTAGATATAATGGTCGTCTGAATTAAATTCACTCATTCCCGTCCATTTTAGTTCACTGATTCCTAAGATGTCAATGTTCACCCATGTCATTTTCGGCTTGACTATGTCCAATTTACACTTGATTCATGGTCCTAACATTCCAGGTTCCTATGCAATATTGTTATTTATAGCATTGGACTTTACTTTCACCACCGGTTCAGTTCGGTTCAGTTCAGTCACTCAGTCGTGTCTGACTCTTTGTGACCCCATGAACCACAGCACGCCAGGCCTCCCTGTCCAACACCAACTCCCAGAGTCTACCCAAACCCATGTTCATTGAGTCGGTGGTGCCATCCAGCCATCTCATCCTCTGTCATCCTCTTCTTCTCCTGCCCCCAATCCTACCCAACATTAGGGTCTTTTCCAATGAGTCAACTCTTCGCATGAGGTAGCCAAAGTATTGGAGTTTCAGCTTCAGCATCAGTCCTTCCAATGGACACCCAGGACTGATCTCCTTTAGGATGGACTGGTTGGATCTCCTTGCAGTCCAAGGGACTCTCAAGAGTCTTCTCCAACACCACAGTTTAAAACCATCAGTTCTTTGTTGCTCAGCTTTCTTCACTGTCCAACTCTTACATCCATATATGACTACTGGAAAAACTGTAGCTTTGATTAGTTGGACCTTTGTTGGCAAAGTAATGTCTCTGCTTTTCAATATGCTATCTAGGTTGGTCATAACCTTCCTTCCAAAGAGTAAGTGTCTTTTAATTTCTTGGCTTCAATCACCATCTGCAGTGATTTTGGAGCCCCCTCAAAATAAAATCTGACACTGTTTCTACTGTTTCCCCATCTATTTGCCATGAAGTGATGGGACCAGATGCCATGATCTTAGTTTTCTGAATGTTGAGCTTTAAGCCAGTTTTTTTTAATTCTCCTGTTTCACTTTCATCAAGAGGCTTTTTAGTTACTCTTCACTTTCTGCCATAAGAGTGATGTCATCTGTATATCTGAGATTATTGATATTTCTCCTGGCAATCTTGATTCCAGCTTGTGCTTCCTCCAGCCCAGCATTTCTCATGATGTACTCTGCATATAAGTTAAACAAGGAGGGTGACCATATACAGCCTTGACATACTCCTTTTCCTATTTGGAACCAGTCTGGTGTTCCATGTCCAGTTCTAACTGTTTCTTCCTGACCTGCATACAGTTTTCTCAAGAGACAGGTCAGATGGTCTGGTATTCCCATCTCTTTCAGGATTTTCCACAGTTTATAGTGATCCACACAGTCAAAGGCTTTGGCATAGTCAATAAAACTGAAATAGATGTTTTTCTGGAACTTCCTTGCTTTTTCCAGACACATCCACAATTGAGCTTTATTTCTGCTTTGACCCAGCCACTTTATTCTGTCGGGATCTATTGATCATAGCATATTGGACACCTTCTGACCTAGGGCACTCATCTTTTGGTGTCATATCTTTTTCCCTTTTCATACTGTCCATGGGGTTCTCCAGGCAAGAATACTGGAGGGTGTTGCAATTTCCTTTTGCAGTGGACCATGTTTTGTCAGAACTCTTCAATATGTCTCCTCTGTCTTGGGTGGCCCTACACAGCATGGCTCATAGGCTCATTGAGTTATATAAGCCCCTTCACCATGACAAGGCTGTGATCCATGAAAGGGACCATTGTTTCCTAATAGGTAACTATAGGCATTCCCAGAGCCAGGATCACCAACATGCTCTCCTAAGCTCTCTTTGCATCCCCTACTCCCCTGCTCCTGACCCTCACTCAATTGTTCACAGTGCAACCAGGGTTCTCCACTTAAAATAAAAGACAGTTCTCTAAAAACCTGAAAAAGAGTTATATGACCCAACGATCCCACTCCTTGGCATAATTCTGGAGAAAACTCTAGTGAAAAGATACATTCAACCCAATGATTATAGCAGCACTATTTACAATAATAGCCAAGACATGAAAGTAACTTAAATGTCTATTGAAAGATAAATGGGTAAAGACAATGTGATACATATATACAATGGAATACTATTCAGCCATAAAAAGACTGATATAAGGTCATTTGGGGCAACATGGATGTACCTAGAGATTATCATATTAATGAAGTAATAAGTCAAATAGAGAAAAACAAACATTATATGATAGCGCTTAGATGTGGGACCAAAAACATGATACAAAGAAACTTATTTATTAAAAAAAAAAAGAAATTGAGAAACCTGGAAAACAAACTTATGGTTACCAGAGGGGATAAAGCAAGGGTTGGAGAGAGATAAATGAGGAATTTGGTATTAACACATGGTATCAAAAGACACTTGCTTCTTGGGAAAAAAGCTATGACAAAACTAGACAGCATATTAAAAAGTAGAGACATTACTTTGCCGACAAAGGTCCAGCTAGTCAAAACTATGATTTTTCCAGTAGTCATGTATGGATGTGAGAGTTGGACTGTAAAGAAATCTGAGCACTGAAGAACTGATGTTTTGAACTACGGTGTTGGAAAAGACTCTTGACAATCACTTGGACTGCAAGGAGATCAAATCAGTCAATCCTAAAGGAAAGCGGTCCTGAATATTTGTTGGAAGGACTGATGCTGAAGCTGAAACCCCATTACTTTGGTCCCCTGATGTGAAGAGCTGACTCACTGGAAAAGACCCTGATGCTGGGAAAGACTGAAGGCGGGGGGAGAAGGGGACGACAGAGGATGAGATGGTTAGATAGCATCATCAACTCAATAGACATGAGTTTGAACAAGCTCCAGGAGTTGGTGATGGACAGGGAAGCCTGGTGTGCTGCAGTCCATGGAGTTGCAAAGAGTAGGACATGACTGCGTGACTGAACTAAACTGATTAACATATGAACAGTACTATATAATTAATATAAAATAGGTAAACAACAAAGATCTATGGTATAAAGCAGGGAACTCTACTCAATATATTGTAATAACCTTTAATAGAAAAGAATCTAAAAAGTATATATATAGATGTGTACATGTGTATACACATACATAACTTAATTAGTTTGCTGTATACTTGAAACTAACACTAATTATAAATTAACTATAATTCATTCTGTTTTTTTTAATAAAACAAAATATAAGACAGATCACATGACTTGCCAGCCCTAAACCCAGTTGGCTTCCCATTTCACTCAGAGTAAAAGCCAGTAATTTTTATGACAGAACAGCCTGCATGGTCTGGGCCACTATCCTGTCTCTGGCATCATCTCCTACTGCTCTCCCTCTACGCACTCAGCATTGATTACACCAGCCTCCTTGTTGGTGCCCCTTCTCTCCCCAGGGCCTTTGCATGTGCGGCTCTGCCAGGGCTCAGTCTCCCCCAGGTGGTACTGTGCTCCTGCTCCTATTTCATTCTGGAGTCTGCTCAGAGGTCATCTGCATTTAGTGTCTCAATCCCTGACCTAGAATCGTAAGTGCTCTGTCTTCCTACTCTCTTGTCAGATTGAGTTCCCCAGGAGGAAACAGGCAGAGAGATGGAGTTCAAATTCCGGAGGTTCAAGAGGGATCAATTCCACGCAGGGAAGAAGGTGGAGGCAGAGCTGGGCAGAGGAAGATGTGAATTGTGATGTGGGGGTCTTGGGAGCCAGTATTGCTCATCAGAGATCCCCAGGAGTCAAAATGACTGTCCTTTGGTCTATTTCACTTAATTCCTAGGTAGAAGCTGCCTTACCAAGGGCAGGACCTTTAGGAGGCAGCTCTCTGCTGCTGAGGCAGGACCTCTCTTGAAGGGTCCCTTGAAAGGGCAGCAAGCCCTGCCTTCTGAAGGTGGGTCTCAGCTCCACCACACCCTGCTTGGGTTTCTTCATTATACTCACTACACCTTGAGGTATTCTGTGTATTTACTTGTTTATATGACTATTGCTTCTGCAGGAGGAGAGGGCCTTGTCCTTCTTACACCTCCCTCGAGAATGGAAAGAGGCTAGAACAGAACAGCTACTCAGTCAATATTGCAAAATAAGAGGGTGCTTCCTGAACACCTCCACGCACAGTCCCCCAGATGATCCTCTCAACAACCATCACAGGTTGGTATTATTATCCAGATTTCATGCATGAGGAAATAGAAGTTAAGAGAGGCAATCAGCCCGGCTCAAAATCTGACAGGTGGAAAACCCAGAGCTCAGATCCAGATCATAGCTCCTGATCCAAGCTTTTAACTGTTGGTGGAGGGACTCAGAGCCTTGGCCACCTGAGGGCTGGGCTGAGGACGCTAGAACATGGCCATGGGGGCTGAGCACCATGGACGATTTGGTTGACTGAGGGATGTAAAGTCCAGGGCTGAGGGCTGTCTTGTCCCCTGGAAGGGGCTTGGGGAACAGAGTAGGCAGAATGAGGAAGGGGGCAGCCTATGAGGTTGCCTGGGTGGGGGCATGGCTCTGAGGCCTTACCAGGCCCACCCCTTCCTGTGGGCTCTGGAGGCCTCTGCTTCCTCCTCTGTCCAGCTTTCTTAGTAAGGGCTCCCTCCCCGATCATGATTCATTGCAGCTACGATGAGTCCCACTGGATTCACACGAAATAAAGAAATGAATGAATGCTCCCATGCTAGATTCTTCAGCTCCACCAGGTCTGGCTCAGTTCAATACACTTCGGTGAGATCCATTTAGCACATCCATTCTTTCCCTAAATTTCATCCATATTTTCCCCCAGGGAATTCACTCTCCCTTTTTAGTATGGGTCTTGATAAGACTGATGAAGAGAGGGAATTTTATCCAGCAATACCAACTTCTCAGAGTTTGAGTTCTGATAAGTGGGCATGGCGGCTGGAATCCATCAGTCCTAAATTATGGTCTGAGTCAGAGTCCGAGGCAGCCAGCAATGGCTCCTGTTCCAGATCCTTCCCCAAAATGAGTCTGTAAGTCTTTCCTTTCTTTTTCTTTACAGTCTCTGAGTTACTCTTCTTTCTTCCAAAATAGTCCCCTTTCATGATGCCAGCCAGTGTTGCCTTCTGTTATTTGCAACCAAAGACCCCTGAGAAATACATATGCCCAGCTGGGCCTGAAAAAGTGTAAGGTTTGAATAGGAAAAGCAATGTCCCTGACCCAACACTTATTTCATTTGCCTCTTGATTTAATTCTCTCCTCCCTCTTTATCATGTCATTTTGTGATGGTTTGCCACAGGAACACTTCCAATGGAAGCATAAAAATGAAAGGAAAAAGGAAAGGATTAAGGGTAGAATTAAGTTTAGTGATTTAGTTCATTTTTTCTCTGAAATTCCTAAGAGCCAGATTATCAAGGAAAATGTAAACAGTTATACTTTCTTCATGCTTGGAAAGAAAGTGGGGCCGTGCCTGTAGGAAAATCAAGTCACCCATTTAGAAAGTTGAGGGAATCATGAGAGGCATGTAGACTCAGACTCTGGGCCCAGTGATGTACACCAGGTGCTCTTGGAAATGGGTTGCATACTGTTTGTAGGTGATTCCAATCCAGTTCAAAGATGGGCTTTCCTTGGCATACACAGTGCTTTAGAAAATGGAGTCAATTTACATTAAAAATGGAATAGTTTATAAAAGTGCTGGTTATCTACCATCCTTTTAAAAGTCAAATCTGGCAACACATTTCCATGTGGTGACCAAAAGCTGGTGTGAAGAGCAGACACCTTCTATACCGGTCCTTTGCCCTCTGCTCTCACAGACTCTGTTGAATTATTCCAGGCCTACCTTTCTCATGTGTGTCATTCATATTTCCATCATTCGTATGTGCTACTAAATCCCAACACAGACCAGACAGGAGGCGGCCAGCTGGGGTCACAAGAGGTTCGAGGTGAGGATCGAATTTGACCATGAAATAAGGTTGGGTTGTGGCCGAGTAGAGGAGCAGGGGCTCCAAGCAGAAAAGAAGGAGTGAGCAAGGGGGCAGAAGCTGGCATGGGCATGGCCTGGGAGGCCCACCTGGGAGAGCTAGAGTGATATGGTCACAAAGTCACCTGGCAAGGGGTCACAGGCACTGGACCATCAGAAGGGCTCAGCCTTGGTACTGTCAGATTGGGGGTGATGGTGGCCACTGTGCCCTCTGGTCAGGCAGAAGCTTCTCTCAGACCTCAGGTGTGTCCTAATATCTACCCAGGTGAGCAACCTGGCTTACCTGGTGATGATGTCCTTTCTACAAGAGCTGGGGTCTGCGTAAGGACCCACAACAGGTGTGAGTGGGAACCAGGGGAGCAGAATATACGGTTGCAGTCTCATGATTTCCAAACCCGATTCCAACATTTAGATACCAGCTATGGGCCTTGTGCAGACCACTTCACCTCTCAGAGTCACAGTTTCTTTGTTTGGGGAGCAGAAATGATGATATCTCACTCAGGAAGATTTGGGAGAATCAGATGAGATATTTGTGAAGTGCTCAGGGCAGCAGCTGAGAAGAATCAGTCACTCATATACCAGTTAGAATGAAGAGACAGGCAGCTGGTTTTAGACATTAGTCCAGGAAACTTCCAGAAGCCAGTTATGGCATCTCAAGAGGTCAGGGTTTCCTGGAAAGAAAGGCTGAGGTCACAGGGAAATCTTCCCTAATGGTGGCAAGAAGTCCTCCTTGTCCTGGAGGACTCTTGAATCTCACCCTGGTTCTCCTGGCCTGCCTTCCAGCATGCTGGCTGTGTGTAGTCTGCCATCACCATAGATCAACCACCCTGCAGAGCCCAGCCCCTCAAAGAAGTCTCCTGTGCTCACAGGTGTGTTCTGCCTGTGAGGTCTCTATGAGGCAGCAGGCCTGGCTTGCTCAGGGCAGGCTCTGGGGTTGAAGGCTACAGGACCTCTGAGTGGGAAGTGTGGGGAAGGACATCCATTATCATACCTTCCTCCCCAAAGCTACCAAGAACTTCTTTGTGCCAGGTCCCTAGGAAACAGCAGGAATTGTCCCCCTCTGTTACAACACATATAGTTCCTTCCCAAACTGTCACATACAAAACTCACCTAATCCAAGAACAATGTGTTTTTCGTGATATAGCTTTTGATAGTCACATTATTTCAAAATTCACATGAAAGGGAGACTTTACTAATATTTTTATCCATGCCATTTTGATTTGAATAATTCACATTTGCATTAAGTGCAACCATGGTGTATTTTAAGGACATCTCCCTGTATCAGTCTTGTAGTGTCTAGAAGGCCAAATCTTTTCATTACAGAACCAAGAAAACATAGAAACTATGAGGACTAGTAAGGATGGAATCAGCTTATGAGTTATCTGGGTCTAAAGAAGTGGTGGTCGTGGTTTAGTCACTAAGTTATGTCTGACTTTTATGACACCCTGAACTGTAGCCTGCCAGGCTCCCTCTGTCCTGGGATTGTCCCAGGCAAGTATACTGGAGTGGATTGCCATTTCCTTCTCCAGGGAATCCTCCCAAACCAGGGATTGAACCTGCATCTCCTGCACTGGCAGGTGGATTCTATACTGACTGAGCCACCAGGAAAGCCCCTTCTGAATGTAGATTAGACCTTAAAAATAGCACTGTGACCTCAGCCTTCCAATTCCAGTCCCTGTTTCTCCACCTCAGTTCCTTATTTTAAAGTGAGTGAGACCACATGGTCTCTAAGATTTCTTCTTGTTCAAAATTTAAGAGTTTGTGGAAAGTAAGGATTTTTGGCCTCAAGCTGGGGGTTGGGAGGACAGGGAGGGAGCAGGTCCTCTGGCAGCTGAGGGTGAAGACAGGCCAGTACACCCAGGGTTCTCTGAAGGGAGAGCCTGGAGCGAAAGGAAAGCTTGAGGGCAAGACAAAAACAGGATGTTGGGTAATTGGCCTTGGATGTGTGAGGAAGGGAAGTAGAGAGAAAATTGTTTGTGTATGTGCAATTATGCATAAAGGCAGATGTGGCCAGATGGGGTAGAGGGGTCACTGGCAGGACAGGGGGTCTGATATTTTGCACTTTAATGAATGCATCCCAGACCCCTAGGTGTCTGTGTTTGGAGATGTTCCTGAACTATCAGTAAGCAGTGAGATCCCCAGCTTGTGAAGGCGGCATCTGTTTGTTGGGGCTGTGGGGAGGCAGGAGAGCTGGCTGGGTCTCCTGGAGCTAGCAAAAGGTGCATCTTCCTGGACAGCTCTGTTTTCCTGCAGCATGAGGAGCTAGTGAGAGGGGAGTGGGAGCCACAACTTCTAGCCAAGTCTGGGGGAAAGTGGAAATTGCTCAGCCCTAGTGACATAGTAATTCATAAGAGTCCTTAATCATATCCCGTCAAGATGAGTTAAAGATTTGGTGACAGATGAGACTCAGAAGAAATAAATGTTTCTCAGAGATGTTCAGAAGATGTGTTTGTGAGAGAGGAGATGGCCAAAGAAATGCTTTTCCTAGAAGCCCCAGGAACAGCAATGACCCATCATGATATCCCCAGATGCTTCCTGAAACCCAACCCGTATGTGTGGGGATACGGACTTCCCTGTAATTACCAACCATCCCTTATCTATTAACCAATCCCATTTGCTAACTGGATTGCTTGTGAAGGCCTCTTGTTTTAATTAGCATGTCTCAGATGAAGAGTAAACAAACATTCTAACAAACTATTATGACATAAAGTTGATTTTTCAGTTACTCAACTGCTACGCCGTGGATATGGTGAATTTAGAATTAAATGCCTCTCTCAGAGGCTTTAATGATCTCAGTCAAGAACGTTTTGATTAAATTAAAGCTATTGAAAATGTGTTTTTTGAAAATAGAGGGTGAACAAAACATCCAGAAAATAGTCCCATGCCCCGGGCCCCAGACTCCTCACCTTTCTGAGGTAGTTCTAGGAAAGGGGGCAATAGGTCCATCCTTTTGGAACTGAGCAGGATGGCTTATGGCAGAAAATGGTTAAAACTGCCATTAAGAAGCCTCAGAGTGTTGGGGTCTTAGCTGTCACCTGTACAAGCAGAATGGCTTAGGGAGTGGATGCTCTCAGTAGGGAGTGAGGTTGTGCATGAAGCAGGGGATGTTGGGGAAGGAACCAGCAAAGCTGCGGCCCCAGCTGGAGTCCGGTCTCAGCTGATTCCACAGGGAACTCTGGAGACTGAATGACACCACAGAGTTGCCCTGCCTTAAGGCAAGAGCTTTGTCACCCTCCATTAGTTAGTTATTGGATGGAGACCCTTCTCCCCAAGGAGGGCATAGCTTCCCAGGGGTTTCCAAGTGTGATTCTCTAGGGAAAGGCACAGATATAAGAGTTTAGCGGCCCACCCTCAGAGCAGCTAGAGATGAGCGTACCTACCAGTTCCTCCCAGGGGACCACTCAGGACACCAGGCCTCTATATCAGCAGGCCATATCAGGAGACAGTGCTTTGATGCCTGCCCTTCATATTAAAATACCACTTTCACCTTCCTAAAGAATTCCCACTTTCTTGGTCTTACTCTTCTTCCAAAGCCCAGGAATCAGAATCAGAATTGACTCTATATTGCAGGTGAGGACTCTGAGGTCCAGGGAAGTTAAACAACATCCCAAGGCCACCCAGCAGAGCAGGGCAGGGATGGGCCTTGTGTTAGCAGCCACATCTCTTCCCATCAGGATGGTCATGCTCCTTCCTGCAGAACAGCACCTCAGCAGAAGTGACTGGACCCTGAGGACTGTTCGGGCTGGAGCCTGAGCCTGCCCAAGGCTTGGATGTGCAGTGATCAAAGGGAATCTGGATGAGTTTATGGAGGTCCTTCTAATGGTAGAGCAAGAGGCCTTGAGGGTCACTCAAGGAGGCCACATATTTGGAATATAACAGTTTCCCTATTTCCCCTAAAGGTCTTCTCCTTTGAGCAGAAACAAGCTGAGCAAAGCAATATCTCTATCCTTTGTGCTAAAGTTCTGGGAGCAACTCACCCCATCTGACCTCAAAACTTTTCTATGAGCTGCTTTCTCTTTCTGGGATCTTCTCCTTGCTTCTCAGCTGCCCTCCACCCAGCTCTTCACATAGTTAACTCTTATTGGATATACTTAAATTGTGCCTTCTCAGAAAAAACTTCCCCAACCCTCCGCATGCAACAACCATCATCTGCGTTAGCATCTGCTACTAAGTGCTGATCTGGTTCCAGACACTGTTTCCTTCCCAGCAGCAGGTATAGTCTGCATTCTACCCTGAAGATTGATTGTTTTTCCATTAGACTTCTTTTTAAACAACTTTATTAAGGTATAATTGACCTACAATAACTGTACAGGTTTAAGCTGCACAGTTAATAAGTTTTGACATATGTATACACCTGCGAAGTCATCACCACAATCAAGAAAGTGACTGTATCATCCCCTCCAAAGGTTGCTTCATGTCCCTTAGTAATTCCTTCTGCTCCCCCAGCCCCAGATCACAAGGTATCTACTTTCCGTAACTATAGATTGGCTTGCACTGTTTTTATCTATATGACTTCTTTTATTCCATGTAATTATTTTAGATTCACTCATGCTGTTACATATTTCATAGTTCATTCTTATTTATTTATGGGCAGTATTTCATTGTAGGGACTGGGCATAATTTGCTTATCCATTCATCTGTTAGTGGACATTTGTGTTGTTTTCAGTTTGAGGCTGTCATAAATAAAGTTGCCCTAAACATTTTAATACATGTGTTTGTATTCACATATATCTTTTTTTTTTCTTGGTTCCTATCTATGAATGGAATTCCAGATCATACAGTGAATATATGTTTGACTTTTTCAGAAATTGCCAAACTATTTCACAAAGTGGTTGAACTACCAGCAACGTGTGAGAATTCCAGTTCCTCCCGTTTTGGTGCTATCAGTCTTTTGTCTATTCTAAAAGGTGTGGAATGATATCTCATTGTGGTTTTTTTTTTTTCTTTAGAATTTTTATTTTTAATACAATTTTAAAAGGTTACACTCCATTAAGAGTTACCACAAAATGCTGGCTGTGTTCCCCGTGTGGTAGAGCCTGTCTTTTTTTTTTTTTTTTTACTTTTTTTTTTTTT
>ML664203.1:572090-692388 GCA_007570785.1 Antilocapra americana
AAGGAACCTCCACACTGTTTTCCATAGTGGCTGTACTAGTTTGCATTCCCACCAACAGTGTAAGAGGGTTCCCTTTTCTCCACATCCTCTCCAGCATTTATTGCTTGTGGACTTTTGGATGGCAGCCATTCTGACTGGTGTAAAGTGGTACCTCATTGTGGTTTTGATTTGCATTTCTCTGATAATGAGTGATGTTGAGCATCTTTTCATGTGTTTGTTAGTCATTGTGGTTTTAATTTTAATTTCTCTAATGACTAAAGATGTCACACACCTTTTCATGTACTTATTTGCCATCTATAGATATTCTTGGATAAAAATGTTTGTTTCAATATTTTGTCCATGTTTATTGATATGTTTGTTATTGTTGAGTTTTGAAATTTCTTTACATATTCTGGATATGAGTCTCTTATCAGACACAGGATTTGCAAGAATTATTACCAGTCTGCCGCTTTGTCTCTTCATTCTCCTGCTACATGGGCACTCACCATGTTGCTCAGACTAACAGCTTTAGAATTATCTTCTATTCCCTTTTCTCTCTAGTCCACATCCAGGTAGGGAAACTGAGCTTGGGCTTTGAGAGAAGAACACAAAAGTTGGCTTTAAATATGGTTAATCTGAGATGCCTAAGACATATCCAAAGGGTAGCTGGCCATGAGGGTCTAGTGTCTAGAAGGGAGACTGGAGTTGTCTCAAACTTTTGGGAGCCATCAGCACATGGACACCACAGGGAGACGTGAGGTGGCTCAGAATGTGTGTATTGAAGACAGGGGGCATCCTGCAGCACAATGGCTGAGATTAAGAGATTGGGAAGAAAGAGAAGGATTGACCAGTGGCTTACAAGGAAACGTTGGTGAGGTCGGCGCTTTAGGACATATGAGGAAAGAGCTTTAAGAAGAAGATGACCTCAGTTCTTCAAAATGCCCTTGAAAGATTAGGTAGTGAAGTGAAAGTCACTCAGTCATGTCCAACTCTTTGTGACCCCATGGACTGTAGTCCATGGAATTCTCCAGGCCAGAATATTAGAGTAGGTAGCCTTTCCCTGCTCCAGGGGATCTTCCCAACCCAGAGATTGAACCCAGGTCTCCAACATTGCAGGTGGATTCTTTACCAGCTGAGCCACAAGGGAAGCCCAAGAATACTGGAGTGGATAGGGTATCCCTTCTCCAGGGGATTTTCCCGACCCAGGAATTGAACTGGAGTCTCCTGTATTGCAGATCGATTGTTTGCCAACTGAGTTATCAGGGAAGCCCAAGATTAGGTAGGGTGCCGACTAAGAGCTGGCAATGAGATTTGATCACATGGAGATCACTGTGAAGACAGCAGTTTTGATGGTGAGGTTGGGGTAGAAAGCCCATCTGGTGCCTGAGGGCTAATCAAGCTTTAGAGGGTGTGAGGACTGCCCATCACACACAGGGAACCTCCTACTTCCTTTATCACATGCCAAGCTGGAAGAGGGACTCCATGAGATTGGAACCTGATGGAATATAGTCATCTAACTCATGATGCTCCATGATGATTCACTCAACTTGTGTATTGTCCTGTTTCAGCGGGGTTATTTTACCTTTCAGCTTTTACAAGAAACAGTAAGAGCAACAAAGGTCTTTAAATTGCTTTCTTACACAAGTAGTGAGGGATGAAAGTAAAAGATATTGTTTTGGAGGTCTTTTCCTTAAGCGTTAACCTGTTTCTTCCTCATAACTCCCAGGAGACAAATGCTTATCACTTCATCTTAAGACATGGAAGCTAAGCCACAAAAAAGTTACATGACTTAAAGGCTAGGGCTGGGATTGAAGCTTCCACCTCTGGAAGTTACCCTGTGTACCAAATAGCAGCTCTGCTAGAGACAGTGAGAGTGAGTATATCACTTAATGCTGAAACTCTAATTCCTTGGTACCTACACAGTTCTTCACTACGCAGAGCTAAAGAGAGCTCCTTAAAAACATAATTGTGCCAGCTAAAAATCTGCATTTCCCATCTGCCTCTATAAGGATTAAGTCAATAGCCACGGCAGCCACTGACCTTCAACACACACCAAAAAGAGTTCAGGGGGGATATCAGGAATGTGGCACTCTGTGCGCTGGAAAAATCTGGCCCAACAGGCCCCCAGACAGTTAGATATTTTCAGGAAAGACTCTATGGGCCCAATTCTCACATCTCCTCTTATCTAGAGAAACACTAAAATCATTAATAGTGACATCTGCTTCTTGTGACTAGCAGCATGTCTCTGCCAAAATGTGTACTTGACTGCACAAATCCTCCTTCACTAAAATCATACATAATACCGACTTTCCCCTTACCCATTGGGGCAGTTTTTCAAAGATGTCTGAAGTGCTGTCTCCCAGGCTCTAGTCCTTGTCTTAAGCCAAGTAAAACTTAACTCACAACTCTCAAGCTTTTTCTTTTCCGTAGACAATAGAAACTTCATATTTTCTCTAACTGTTTTTGTTTTTGATTTCAAATGGTCAGTGGCTTAATTTAAAATTTTATTTTTGTTTTCCTTTGTTTTTAAACTTTTTGTTAAGATATAAGTAACATAGACTTGTTTCTGTGTTCACTCAGCTAAGACTTATTGCAGGACCATGTATGTTTGGCTGAACTATATTCTAGAAACATAGTTGAGTTCAGTTCAGTTGCTCAGTCGTGTCCAACTCTTTGCAGCCCCATGAACCTCAGCACACTAGGCCTCCCTGTCCGTCACCAACTCCCAGGGTTTACCCAAACTCATGTCCATTGAGTCAGCGATGCCATCCAGCCATCTCATTCTCTGTTGTCCCCTTCTCCTCCTGCCCTCAATCCTTCCCAGCATCAGGGTCTTTTCCAGTGAGTCAGCTCTTCGCATCAGGTGGCCAAAGTATTGGAGTTTCAGCTTCAACATCAGTCCTTCCAATGAACACCCAGGACTGATCTCCTTTAGGATGGACTTGTTGGATCTCCTTGCAGTCCAAGGGACTCTCAAGAGTCTTCTCCAATACCACATTTCAGAAACATCAATTCTTCTGCACTCAGCTTTCTTTATAGTCCAACTCTCACATCCATACATAACCACTGGAAAAACCATAGCCTTGACTAGATGGACCTTTGTTGGCAAAGTAATGTCTCTGCTTTTTAATATGCTATCTAGGCTGATCATAACTTCCCTTCCAAGGAATAAACATCTTTTAATTTCATTACTGCAATCATCATCTGCAGTGATTTTAGAGCCCGAAAAAATAAAGTCAGCCACTGTTTCCACTGTTTCCCTATCTATTTGTGATGAAGTGATGAAAACTGATGCCATGATCTTAGTTTTTTGAATGTTGAGCTTTAAGCCAACTTTTTCACTCTTCTCTTTCACTTTCATCAAGCGGTTCCTTAGTTCTTCATTTTCTGCCATAAAGGTAGTGTCGTCTGCATATCTGAGGTTACTGATATTTCTCCCAGCAATTTTGATTCCAGCTTCTGCTTCTTCCAGCCCAGCATTTCTCATTATGTACTCTGCATATACGTTAAATAAGCTGGGTGACAATATACAGCCTTGACATACTTCTTTTCCTATTTGGAACCAGTCTGTTGTTCCATGTCCAGTTCTAACTGTTGCTTCCTGACCTGCATACAGGTTTTTCAAGAAGCAGGTCAGGTGGTCTGGTATTTCCATCTCTTTCAGAATTTTCCACAGTTTTTAGTGATCCACGCAGTCAAAGGCTTTGGCATAGTCAATAAAGCAGAAATAGATGTTTTTCTGGAACTCTTTTGCTTTTTTGATAATTCAGCAGATGTTGGCAATTTGATCTCTGATTCCTCTGCCTTTTCTAAAACCAGCTTGAACATCTGGAAGTTCATGGTTCAAGTATTACTGAAGCCTGGCTTGGAGAATTTTGAGCATTACTTTACTAGTGTGTGAGTGCAATTGTGCAGTAGTTTGAGCATTCTTTGGCATTGCCTATCTTTGGGATTGGAATGAAAACTGACCTTTTCCAGTCCTGTGGCCACTACTGAGTTTTCCAAATTTGCTGGCATATTGAGTGCAGCACTTTCACAGCGTCATCTTGCAGGGTTTGAAATAGCTCAATTGGAATTCCATCACCTCCACTAGCTTTGTTTGTAGTGATGCTTCCTAAGGCCCACTTGACTTCACATTCCAGGATGTCTGGCTCTAGATGAGTGATCACACCATTGTGATTATCTGGGTTGTGAAGATCTTTTTTGTATAGTTCTTCTGTGTATTCTTGCCACCTCTTCTTAATACCTTCTGCTTCTGTTAGGTTCATACCATTTCTGTCCTTTATTGAGCCCATCTTTGCATAAAATGTTTCCTTGGTATCTCTAATTTTTTGAAGTGATGTCTAATCTTTCCCATTTATTGTTTTCTTCTATTTCTTTGCATTGATCACCGGGGAAGGCTTTCTTATCTCTCCTTGCTATTCTTTGGAACTCTGCATTCAAATGGGTATATCTTTCCTTTACTCCTTTGGTTTTCACTTCCCTTCTTTTCACAGCTATTTGTAAGGACTCCTCAGACAGACATTTTGCTTTTTGCTAGAAACACAAGATGAGAAAAAATGCCTCTACTTCCTAAAATGTGGGAAAACAGGTAAATTATTTAAAGAGAAATGTTTTTCATTGTTGGTGCTACAGGGCCCTAAGTACTGAACTGTGAAGGTCACACCTCCAAAGACTTTGAGAAAGAGTCCTCAACTTTCCTCTGAAAGGTAGACAGTAAATACTGTAGGCTTGTGGGCCATAAAGTCTTTGTCGCAATCACTCACCTCTGCTGTTGTGCTAGGAAAGTAGCCATAAACAAGTAAATAAGTAAGCATGTCTGTGTTCCAATTATACTTAATTTATGGACACTGAAATGCGAATTTAATATACTTTTCCCATGGTAAGTAGTACAAATCTTCTTCTCCCCTAAACATTTAAAATCTGAAGACCCTTCTTGGCTTCCATGCTGCATAAGATGGGTAGCAGGTCAGATTTGACCTATGGGCTTTTAGTTTGCTGATCCCTGTCTTCCAGGCTAACAGTGATCAAGGACTGAGTTTAGAAGTTTGGACTTGTGAGGTCTGAGGCCCAAGAGAATCATGAAGTTATGAAGTGTAGTGACTGGACACTCTTGTCCTGGAGAAGGTGGTTCTCAATTGTGGGTTTGGGTTATAAGCTTTAATATGGGTGTTAGCGGGTACAAATGATTTCCATTCCACACTTAATTATTGGAGCAAATCCAAGCTCTTCTCATCACTGTTATTGAGAAGTTTATGACAACTGGGGCCCTTTCATAGGCAAGTGACAAAAGTGTAATGCAAATTGGCTCAAGAGAGGTAACAGCCCACATAAAAGTGTGGATAAACATTAACTTAGGTATGGCTGAATAAAGTAGATACTGAAACTGAGTTATCAGAACTTCAGTCTCCAGTTCCCTCCATCTCTTGGCTCTGATCCACCCACCTGGCTTCCTATCCATCTCTGGGCTTACAGTGCCTCACAGTTAGCAGCCACCATGGACAGTGGCAGCTGACTGGGTTGCTGTCTCACCTGCCTGGATCAGGTGATGTGTATCTCTGAACCAATCACTTTAGGGGCTTCAGGTATGAAGTGTGGTGTTTGGATCCATGTCCACATCTCAACTCTGGGTGGAAGAGGGAAAGGAAAATCCCTCGCAAATGTATGGACTGAGTAGAGGTGGGCCTCACTTGAAAATGGATGCAATCTCTCCAAAAGAAAGCAGATGAATGCTGGATGGGTGGAAAACAGCAGACATCCCTGACAAATGCTTTTGTGAAATGAAACAGGATATGCTGGCAGTCAGAGGCTGAAATCAGACACCATCCAAAGTTATCAGAGCAGGCAGGAGGGCTCCATGCATGCAGACTTCATTGGGTTGCTCCCGAAAGTACAAGAACCAAAGCACTGAGAAGCTGCAGTGGTCTTTGGACTTTTGAATATGATATCCCACACAACGTCAAAGGAAATCTAGGGTCCCCCTCAGGTGACCAGTGGTCCCTGTTGCTAAGTAAATTACAGATTACAGGGACAGTAAAACATGGACTCTTGTCTGATAGTGGCCACCATCTCATAGCAGAACGAGCATTTCCACCCCCCAGAAAAAAGGGCGGTCCATTATAAAGAATAATGGTTGGTGATGGTCACCCTTTTTGTTCCCCAGAAAACTGACTCTGAGATAAGGGTTTCTGTGTAGAATGTTTGCAAGGGAATCCTCTTGGACTCAAAGTCTGTGTGTGGGGAAAGGAAGAGGTGGGGTGGGCTGAGAGAGAAGCTGGGCTGCAGTGAAATCTTAACAAGGTTTCAGCCTAACTACAGAAGCTTTGGAGCTGGAATAGCCTTCTGGGTTGTCTCGAGGTGGGGCCCCAGGGCAGGCTTTAATACATCTGCCAACTAGTCCTCACATGGAGCTGCTCCAGGAAAGTAGGTGTGACCTGGGCTGGGCAGCTCTCTCCAGGAAGGGAGATTCCTAAACAGGGCTTCTAATGAAAGACTGTCAGACAGCAACCCTCCCAGCAGGCAGGGGAATAAGTCCTTCATTTCTAAAGGGGCTGCACTACACAACCTCTGGAATAGCAACTGAACCCAAACTAACTGTGTACATAAAGTCAAGTGTAAACACACACACCACACACACACACACACCTGCCTTTATGTTTCTCCTTTTACGTAGGCCAAGGGATTTGCCAGCATTTGTTAACTCTCTGGGTTAGCTTCTTGTCCTTTGGGAACCCGCGCTTTCCTCACCTCACTCCAGTTGGTTGTGTGCACCAACCAACTCCCAAGCTCCCGGCACCCAAGCCAGGCTAGTTAGAGCATCCCCTTTCCTCCACCTGGCACCACCTCTGTCACAGAACAGAATCAGATGTGAGCATGTCACCAATCGTGTGAAGGAAAGTCACTTTCTGGGATACCTGGAGAAGAGGCTCTGTGAACCTGGTGGGCTCAGCCTGGAGTCATCCATGGCCACCTTGCCACCGCACAGGGATCTCCCACCAGGAGTGAAGCAGAACAGAGATACAGAGAAACAGAGCTTCTCTCTTCCCGTTTCAGGATTGTTCTTGCGATATTTTTATTGTGGTGTAATTTACATATGGGAACAGGCACAAATCTTAATTGCGCAGCACAGTGCAATTTTGCATAGTTATACACCTGTGAACCAGCACCCAGATCAAGACAGAGAACATTCCATCTCCCCAGAAGGTTCCCTTGCATCTCCTTCCACTAAGAACACTCCCAGGGATAACTGCTTTATTTGAACTTCATAGGAATAAAGCTGCTCTCACAAAGCAAGCGCTATCTATGCCTAGATTCTTCACTCACATCTTATGCCATGAGGTCATCTATGATGTTTTGTGTTATTTTCTTTTGTGTAGTATTTCCTTATGTGAATCTATTCCACTTTATCTCCCTGGTCTACTCTAATGGACATTTGGATTGTCTTTAGGCTTTGACTGATACAATGAATAAAACTTCCATGGACAGTCCTATATGTCTCTGCCTTCATTTCTGTTGGGCTCAGACCTAAAATTTCCTTGAGTAGATCATGCATTTGCTCATCTTCTGTTAGTCTCGCCCAGGAATTTTGCAAAGTACTTGTGCCAGGTTCTGACCCTGAAGTGATGTGTGAGAATCCCTTCGGCTCCACACCCTGTATACGCTTGGTTCTGCTAGTAAAACATGGCTTAAGGATGATATCAGTTGAGTGCCTGGGTCAACTTGTATTTAAAACTAAATGACTCCTAGATATTTTCAGTTAGGTGAGCCAGTACATCCCTTTTTCCCATCAAATCAGATTGCACTGGGTTTCTATATCTTAAAATTGTAAGTGTCCTCATTAACACAACTGGTGAAGTTTTTGATAGAGATTGGCCCATTTTTGGTGTCTTGGACTCCCTGGTACAGAGGTGAATGACTTTTTGTGGCATCAGAAAGAGATTCTCATGGGTGGAATGGTGGGAGATGGGGAATCTTGGGGAGGTCACCCCAGCTCTGCAGACATGTGGCTGTTTAAAGCATCAGAAGGCATGAAAAACCAAATGGAAGGTTTTCATCAAGGCATATGTGGATGCTCCTGTGGGTAACCAGACAGCAGACTTGGTCAGGTGCCAGACATGCAAGGGAAGAAAGGATAAACTGGTTCTCTGCCAGGTGCTCTCCTGTCTGGTCTACCAGCAAGCTCCCCTGGAGGAATGTCTCCTGAGGCCTATAGAGCAGGGCATGGACAGGCTGCTGAGGTGGATTTATCCCCACGGAGCCATGTACAGAAGCTGGTGGGGCTTGTGCTGGTTGATGGGGTGAGAAAAGACAGCCCAGGAGACCACAGCAGACCTCTCCAGCCATGGGGGCCCGAGACAACAAGGAAGATAAGCAGTATTTGATGGACTCAGGTCTCAGCTTGCAGCGGGCTGGGGCTCCTCTCCACCTTCTCCCACAGGACCAAAAAGTGCAGTTTGCAGAGCACTTCCTTCCTCAGGCATCATCTTTGGGGATCCTCAAGATAATCAGGTGAGTCAAGCCAGGCAGGCATTGTGTTTCCTACCTTACAGATGAGGAAACTGAGACTCAGAAAGAAAAAGTAAAGTCTTTTGACTCGAGGTCCAGAACATCATTCTCCACCAGGTAAAACTGCTGTCTTTAGGGCACTAGGCTTGCATGGCCATCCCGTGCTGGGACTTTTAGACGAGTCACCGAGTAGGGGCCAGAGCCCTGGGTGAAGGGAAGGCTCTTAGGGTTGTGCTAAGTGCTTTTTGTTGGCTCTGAAGACTGAAGACAAACCAGGTAGACCAAGGAGCTGGACTCGTGAGCCCTGGGCAGGACCTGAGGTGTTGGGGAAAGCGAGGCTTCAGAGCAGACAGAGGGTCAGCAGTGTCCATTCCCCTCCAAGGTCTGCTCCTTAAGAGACAAGGTAGGGTGTCCCCCAGAGCATGTGGAGGCACCTCCCATAGTTGGGAGCTGACTGAAGATGCAAACCATAGGAAGACCCTGAATCACCCAGGGCTGGTCTGACTCTGAGCTGAGGCTGGAGCTGCCTGGAAAGCCACAGCTCTGCTGGACACCCAGTGATCGACAACTCGAGGATTGGAGCCCTGATGGGGCAAAAGGAACCATTTGCTCAAAGAGTCCCTGGATTCTCTGAAGGACTGGTGAAGGCAAACAGGAGGGAGTGACAATATTGGTGAGGAATGAAATCGCGGCGGCTGGGTGATGCTATAAATATTTGGTTTGAAACAGCAGAGACGTTCGAGATAAAAGTTAGATAGAAATAAAAGCAGTCAGATGTTTATTATATGTTGCCATAAAATTCAAGAGCAGCCTAAAAAGGCAGATCAAGATTTGTTTAACAAATAAGAGAGGGGAATGAAAGAGGTAGAAGTTTGATGGTGAAAGGATGTATTTGCTCTAATTTGGACGGTGATGGAAGTGAAGAGGGAGTGACTCAGCCCACAGACCCAGGGGATGGCTGTCGTCAGGTGCTGAGAACCCAGTAGACTTCCCCCAAGTTTCATGGCCTTGCAGATATCAGCAAGTCCCCTCGTTCTCTGTGTCCCCTGTCCACTGGAGAGGACCAGGCCCAGGGGAGAACAGGGTGGGATCAGCTGGGGCACAGACATTTTGGAAGATAGCACACACAGGAGCTGGCAAGGAGGGATGACACTAACCTAAGGAGTCTGATGACACATTTTTAGAGTTTCCCTTTAAAGTTCTTCTTCCATGGCTGATCCTTCAAATTGATGCGAGGTATAGGAATTGAAGAAAAATATAGCTGGAAGGGAACTTAGCTGACCCCACACTAGTCCAGAGGTGACAAACTTTGTCTGTAAACTCCAGGGAGTAAATATTTTCAGCTTTGTAGACCATTTTGCCTCTCTCACAACTACTCTGTCATTGTATGAAAGCAGCCATAGATAATCCATAAATGAAGATGCATGGCTGTGCTCAATAAAGCCTTGTTTACATAAACAGGTTGCAGGCTAGATCCAAACTTTGAGCTGTAGTTTGCCAACCCCTGTTCCGATCTAATCTTTATTTTCTAGATAGGGAGATTGAAGTTCAGAAAGGCAAAAACACTTTTCCAAAGTCTCCCAGCCTACTCGTGATGGAGCTGGGAGACAAACGTAGGACTCTAGATACTAGGTCAGCATCACCTCCATTGCATCTGGGCAGCATTGCCTCCAGTATCTTTGGCTAAACTTCAGTCTTAATTCAAACTGGTACCCGGCTAGTTATCAGGCTAAAGATTGGAAAGGATGGAGTGGACACATATTTGTGAATTGACAATGTTTGTCCATTTCTAAAATTAAAATTGGAGGCTTCTTTCTTTCTGATCTGCTGTGTTGTTCTCTGCTGTAGTTTTGGTGAAAACCCATGCAAAGTGAAGCTCCAGGGACCCAATCCCTGATCATATTCTAAATGACAAAGAAGGTAGAGAGAATCTAGGTTTGTGGTATAGTGATCACACTGCCATTTGAATTTCGGTGCCTAGCAACTTGTTGTGGGCCACGATCATGGTTTCCCTCCTGGAATTAGGTTACTGATTGGCAACTTCGGGGGAAATAGTTCTAAAATAAATTATTAATACATAAAAGGAATTGTAGTGAGTTGACTTGTGCTCCCTGCCCGCACACCCCCCCCCCCGCAATATATGTCTGTAGCCCATAACCTACAGATGTGACTTTATTTGGGAAAAGGTCTTTGCAGATGTTAAGGATCTCAAGATAAAGTCATCTTGGAGTAACTAGATGGGCCTGGTTTAACACTGTACTCATTCATCACACATGTTTATGAAGCCCCTTTATCCCAGCTCTCTTTTGGGCTTGGAGGACAGAAATAGATAAGAAAGGTAGGTCCACGCCCTCAAGGAGATTATAGAAACAGAATTTTCAAAATTGATCCTTTCATCTATTGCAACAAATGTGATGAAAAAACGTGCAGCAGAATATGGAAGGGGGATGGGTCTTGGGGGCTAGGGACAGTGTTTTGGAGGAAGTAGAATGTACTCTGTGGCCCACAGTTGGGGAAAGGGCTGATTTGTGGGTTGTGGGATAAGGGATCTTCCAGGCAAATGCAAAGCAGGTGCAAAGCCTGGAAAATGAAAGCTCTCTGCGGGTTCTAGGACCAGCAGGATGCCGAGAGTTGCAGCCCTGTGACTTGGACAGCAGGATGAGATGAGGCCAGAGTTGGAGAGCCAGGGTTGATTTTCATAAGTTCCTTCTGGACAGGCCAGCTGGGACATTGTATCCCCTCCTTCCATCCCACACCTGCCAATGGCTGCACTTCTTATGATTCTTCGCCCTCCTTGAAAGGAAGGCAATGGTTTTCCTCTCTTAACTGGGACACTCTTTCAGCCAGGAGCCATCCCCAGGAGACCTTTCCATGGAAAGGTCAAGGCCCCAGGTCCAAGGCTGACGTCTCTAATTGACACAACCTCCTCAGCCTTTCCTGCTGTCCACTGGGTGTTTGTAGAATTCTGAATGTGAATGAAATAGATATCTACACATTTGGCAAATATTTATTAAGCATGTATGTGACAGTGAAATACTGAGTATCACAGAGCAGTATGAAAAGAATGGACCACCAGGCCCAGGTTCAAGTTCTGGGTTTGGTGCTAATTGTCGTTGACGTATAGTCACTAATTCATGTCCAACTCTGAGACTCCATGGACTGTAGTCCCCCAGGCTTCTCTGTCCATGGCATTTCTTGGCAAGAATACTAGAGTTGGTTGCCATTTCCTTCTCCAGGGGATTTTCAGACCCAGGGACTGAACCCACATCTCCTTTATTGGTAGGCAGGTTTTTACCATTGGGCCATCAGGGAAGCCCTTTTGGTGCTAGTTAGTGGTATATGTTTGGGAAAATTGTTTGAACTTCTCCACCCTCAATGTCTTTATATACCAAATGGGCACAGAAATAACCAGTTTACAACAAGGTCCTTGTAATAATTCAAGGTGGAAACATATGATTGTATCAATTAGAAATAATAGTAGCAGCTTAGGCAGCAGTTGCTATGGCCAGACTCTGGTCTCAATGCTCTGGATATTTATTCATTTCATTTTCACTGCAAGCCAATGAGGTGGTGCTGAGTGATGAAGGTACTCATCCAGGATCACTGGGCCGGTACATGGCAGAGCTGAGGTTTGAGGCCTCTGGTGTTGACACCTATGTTCTTAACCACTATGGCAGCCACCTCTTAATCAAGGCATATACTCAGAGCCCAGCAAATACTCTGACATCTGAATCCAGGAGATTTTAGTAGGTGTGTATTGAGCCGACAAAGAGGATCTTCTATCTTGGGAAATGTATCCTTGTGTATAATGAAGATAAGGCATGTCCCCCTACATGATCTATACTTAAGCTGATAAATTAGAGAGATAAACTTGCATGGAGGGGGACTTCCCTGGTGGTCCAATGGTTAAAACTCCATGCTTTCATTGCAGGTGGCATAATTCTATTCCTGGTCTGGAACCATGATCCCACTTGCAGCTTGGCATGGCCAAAAAAACAAAAAAAACCCCCAAAAAACAGTGTTTGAATGTGCAGGTGGGGAGGAGAGAGAGAAAGGGAGAGAAGAAGGGAGCTGTAACCCCAACTTCCAACTAGGAGCTACTGGTGGTGGGCACAGTCTAGCTGAATGACAAGAGGCCTGGGCTGGATTCGCCTTCTTGCCGTCTGCCTGGAGGACGCTTTGGAGGCCTGTGTTCTCTGAATGCTGCAGTGGTGAGTGTAAAGGAATCACAGAGCTGTCACCAAGAAATGTCTGTGGTCTGGGGTCAGGAAAGTGAAGAGAGGCCCAGGCCTTGAAGGGTGACTGACAGGAGACATGGCCAGGGATGGAGACTGGTGTTCAGGGCCTCGGGGGGTGGGCAGGGGAGGACAGTATGCGTGGGGAGCCTGGAGGAGGGCAATGGGAGGGAGGGAGGGAAGCAGGCAGGAGAGCTGTGGGCACAGAGGTGGGCACAGCTCCCGGAGGTGCAGCAGGAGAGGGGGCTAGCTGGAGAAGACCTTGACTGTAGAAGCGATCCCTGCACAGCCCACAGCCCCGTCCTCTGACAGTGCTGCCCAGAGATGAGGCAGGCAGCCACGTGTTGTCCTGCAGCCCATCTCAGGGGGTTGGGCAGCTGCCATCCCATCACAGGAATGTTAAAGACATACATTGAACAGTCATTTTAACTTTCCTTTGCCAGAGCACAGCTCAGAAAGACATGTGGGGACTTGTGTCTAGTGATTAGGAACACCCCAGTCCAAATGTGTCACTGGCAAAGCTTGGACACCCTTCTTCAGCTCAGGGCCACCCCGAGTGTGAAAAGTTTTCCATTTAATCAAAAGATGTATTCGTCCATGTAGAAAACACACAGGACACAGCCCTGACATTTAAGGCAAAAATACCTTTTTTTCCTTCGGTTGATGAATGAACTCAGATGAGGTGTTCTAATGAAAGTATCTGTAAGAAGAGATTGCTCATAAGTCAGACTTTTCAGGGAGCTTGTGCCGTTGGAGTGGACGCACACCCCTGTCTAGGCAGCTCTGAAGGAAGCCAGGGTACATCCAGGTCAAGTTCAAGATCAGCCCCCAGGACCCACCCAGCTGGAGGCGCTCCAGTTCCCTGCACAGGCAGCACTGCTCACCTGCCTTTAATCAGAAGGCAGCCCCCTCCGCTCTTCCCCAGGCTCTCTGTACAGAAACATCCAAAGCGAGGCTCTAAGTCCGCAGGGCTCTGCAAGGTTCCCAGTTACTAGATTCTCAGGTTGCCCACGTCCCCATAGACCTCTTCGGAGCCGCTGTGGACTGCAGACTGGCTTCTGCTCAGTTTGCAGGACCTCGCAGGGTCAGAGGGCACTTGTTCGATTGAAGATGGTGGGGCAGCCTCGCCGGGTTCCCAGGAGGACAGAGGCGGAGTGGAAAACAGGAGGGCTCCAGGGAGAGTGTGCTTCACTACTCGCTTCCTCTCTCAGCCCCAGCTGCTTTGGAGACGGGTTTGTTTCATGATCCTTGAACAGACAATTCTGCTCTTTTTTCAGGGGTGCTAGCTGAAATTTGCATGATGTCGCTGGCTGCTTTGGAGAGCAATACTTTTAATTATTTCTCACAGGCTAAATAAAATGAAGATATTCTACTAACCAAAAACCACAGCCTTAAACTCCCATTCAAAGTCATGTCAGATTAAAGCCTACATGGAATTTAATAAAATTTGTTTGTAGTGAACTTTTTAATTGAGATATAATTGATATATCGCATTATATTAGTTTCAGGTGTATATTGATATTTATGCATATTGGGAAATTATCATGATAAATCTAGTTAACATCCACCACTACACACAATTACAAATGTTTTTCTTATGATGAGGACTTTTAAGATCTACTCTCTTACTAGCTTTAAAACACGCAATAACCATATTACTAACTATAGTTTCCATGCCTCACATTACATCCCCATTGACTCATTCAATTTATAACTAGAAATTTATAGTTCTGACCCTATTCACATATTTTGCCCATCCCTAAAACCCTGCCTCTGGCAACCATCAATCCGTTGTCTGTACCTATGAACTCATTTTTTTGTTTGTTTGCTTGTTTGTTTTGGTTTTTAGATTCCACATATAAGTGAGATCATACAGTATTTGTCTTTCTCCACTGGATTTGTTTACCTTGGCATGATACCTTCAAGGTCCATCCATGTTGTCACAATTGGCAAAATTCTATTCCTTTTTATGGCTGGATAATATTCCAGTTTCTATTTATCTATCATCTATCTCCCACATTTGCTTTATCCATCAAAAGACACTTAGTTTGTTTCCCCAACTTGGTTATTATAAGCAATGATGCAATGAACATGGGGGTGAAGTGAATGTTTTTATATAGCTCGTTCTTAAGCAAGAGCCATCTCTTAGTGGTCAGCTATGACTTCCTCTGCCCAATACCTTCCCCTCTGAGATCACTGGAACTCCCCACCATCTGTATGCTGCCCACAGAAGCTGCTATATTAGCTGCACGTGATACACACTCTGGCATGGTTTATTGGGTCAGCAAGCAACATAAGACCAAGCTGGGCCAATCACAAGCTTTCTTGAGAATCTTAGAAATAAAACTGAGAAAAAGAGGACAGTATTTACTAAAGCTGTTGGGCTGTACAATTTGAAGCTTAAGGACTGCTGGTTGTTTTCTTTGCTTTAGTCCCAAAGGAGAATTAAGAGGCAAAGGTAGGGAGGAGGGCGGGGAAGAACACTGACAGAAGTGAGCAGTGAGAAGAGACAGAGGCTGCTGGTAGTGTTTGAATCTCAATTATTCTCTGTGTTCAGCTGGATTGTGGTGAATGGGTTCAGTCAGAAGCTGAGCTGTGTCTTCAGGGGCCTTATGGAAATAACTGTATTTCCTCAGGAGGTGAGTCCATGATGGGGGTGGGGGTTTCTCTGGAACTTACCACTGAGGGCTCTTGCAAAGGCCCTGCTTTGTTCTCTAAGACCAGGTAGACTCGTGGATACAGCATGCTTGGTAAGCAGCGCTGGGGGACCTTCCTTTCTCTTTGTTCAGAGGACCCTTGAAATACACAGAAGGATGCAGCATTCTTTGAGTTTGCTAAAGACCTTCTGGCCCTATAACTCCTTCTGCTCCTCACCAGCACCCTGTAGGGAGATTACTCTCTCCCCCTTTGCTAGGAAAGAGAATGAAGTCCCAAAGGTATGCTCTCTTTCCCAAGTGTGTACAGCCAGTGTGTGGTAGAGGCTGGACTTGAACTCAGAGCTCTTGATTCCCAGCTTACTGGGTTTGAGCCCTGAAAAACTTGATTACATTAAACTATATTAAAGAAGGGCTCTAGCTCCCACCCATTTCTTTGATTTTCTTGTAGCTGTACATCTGGGAGTAGGTAAAGTCCACCGCAACACTGGACTATGCCAATCCACTCTCAGCTGCAGCGGGGGTTATCCTGGGGATTCTGCATTAACTATCCAAACACTGCTCTGTAAGAATGCAGTGCTTAGCATCAGTTTCTGCACAGTGCATGTTGCAAATCTATCATTTAGCTGGATTTCCATTTCCTTCAGCTTGTTACTCTCCTGTACACACCCCTCTGCAGTCAAATGGGTCCTTCTTGCTTTGCTCTTTGGTTTCCCTCTAGAACTTTACTCCCCAGCTATACCACCTGTTGTCTCCTCTGTGTCACCTTCCTCCAGGTGGAAGTCACCTCTTTCGTCTGAATTTCCATAACATTTCATTGCTGCTTCTCTTCTGATAATTTCCACTTTTTTCTCTTAAGAGTCCATGGAGGACAAATCCTGTTTTTGACTCTTAAGGGTGAATTACATTGACTTTCGGATTTACCAAGCGCTACTTACTAGTAACCCGTTAGGAGGGTTCATGTAGCTAAGAATTCACAAATGGGGGTTGGGACTGTACTAGTGTCTGTGGGGGCCTCACCAACTGAGTCTGTCTGTGGTACTGGTGCACCCACCCCCATGCAGAGCCCTGATGTTTCTTTGGCTTTCCAGAAGGACGGTCCATGACAAGTCTCTTGAGTAGATCATAATATTCAAAGGCTGCCTATCTTGTTTATTTAATTTATAAATTGCATTAATGTTTGCTGCATTATTAGTTTGCTGTTGGCCATTGCTCTACTCTACACCATATGATGAAAAGTGAAAGTGTTAGTGGTTTAGTCACATCTGACTCCTTGTGACTCCGCGGACTGTAGCCCCCCAGGCTCCTCTGTCCATGGGATTCTCCAGGCAAGAATACTGGAGTGGGTTGCCATGCCTTCTTCCAGAGGATCTTCCCAACTGCAGGGAGATTACCGGCTGAGACACCAGAGGAGCATTGCATGGGGGTACGCCTTTCCAGGAATAGCAATATTGACCTCCAAGTTAAACATTTTTAAGTCAAAGATGTGTTTGCATTGTGGCTTGAATGTGAATCATCCTTACCCCTAATACTAAAACCGATTTATACATTATCCCCAAACCGTTGTGCTTGTACAGTCATACTTCACAGGCGATGGTCTGCCAGTGAATTTGTTCTGTTTAAATGGCTTGCAACATATTATCAAGGTAAATGTAATAAAATTGCTGGGCTAGTGTTCAGTTTATGAGGCATTGTTTTATAAAATAAAACCAAGTGCATATATGCTCATATTCATTGCTTGTAGAGTAAACAGTATGCAATTTATGTGCATTGCTAGATATACTTGCTTATTTTGTGATTTTCCAGTTGTTTGTTATTATCATCAGGTCTTTTCCCCAGAAAAATGGGAGTGGTTGGGGTGACTATAAGGCTGAGTTTACATGGGTAAGCATCAAAAAAATTTGAGAAACCTGATTTTGCATGGCTTCTCCTCCTGCTTGACAGTGACCTCCTGGCCCCCTCAGCAAAGTGACTGGTGGAGCCATCGCCTCACTTTGGTGATCACTCCAAAGCTTCATCAGTTCACAAATCTCAATGTCATGATCAGAAGCTAAGTGAATGGGCCATGTGCTCTAAGCCCACCCACAATGGTAACATAAAAAGAGTCATAAATGTAACTTGCATTTACCTAGCACCTTTTCTTCCTGAGAATTTCCAGAAATGTTTTCATTTCTTTATCTCACTTCACCTTACTAAACCTCTATCTGGGAGATTAAATATGGAGTCTTCTGCATTTGTTGTGGCTTGTGCCTTTAAAAAGTCCTCCCCCAGCTGCCCTCTGCCCCCTTTTCAGAGCCAGGACCCCCTAGGACAGGACAAACTTCCTGTTTTTTGACAGCTGGGCTCCCACCCTCACCAGGACCAGTCCATCCAGTCCCTCTTAATAGAGAAACGCAGGTGAAAATCAAGGGTGTGAATTTAAAAAGGAAAAAAAAAAAGACATTCTGTCTTGAAAGCAAGAGCTCTTGGAAGAAAGAAAAAAAAAAAATTCTAAGCATTAAGAATGCTTAATTGGCTTAATTTACTTGCTGTTACTCTAAAATATGCTTGTTCTGGCCTTGACACTGCTTCTTGATGTCCCGCCTGGACCCTGCATCAAACGCAGCTCGCAAACAGGGGGCTGTATTTTAAAGTGATGGCTTGAAAAATTAACTGTTCTCCTTTTGCCCTTTCAACTCCCAGATGGAAAATCCCACCCTGATTAGCCAATTGATTTACTCAAAATAAAAACATGAACTTCCACTCTTCTCGCCCCTGTTCTCAACTTTTGCAGAGGGGAGTGAACAGGTAGACCTGGAATCCAGGATTCCCTTCTCCCCTTGGGGTGTCTAACTGCATGAAGGAGGTGCTTTGCTACCAGAGGGTAGCATCCTTTGGGATGCTTGATACCAAACCAGAAGAACATCCTGGGGTTTCTGTAACAACTGGACCTGTGTGTCTGCTTTCCCCTCCTCCCAGGAGTTGTCGTTTAGTCTAGCAGATGCCTCTGTCTGGAGAGCTGTGCCACGCAGACACAGGAATGCAGGTGGCTGGCAGCAGCTAAGAGATGAGGTGGGTGGGGGGAACACTGCGATTCACACCAGTGTTTAGGAGGTGAGTCGGGCTGTGAAGGACAGGGTATTTGATGGCTAGAAGCCCTTTGCTCTAGTATTTTAGGCACCCTCCATGTTAGTACCTGGTTTGTGAGCTCTGATGTTCTTTGTTCCACTGGGATCTAGAATTAATGCTCTGACTTAAGGAGACAAACAAAATGAAACCAACCCCTTGGCCTCAGAGGTGGTGGGAAGGGTCCAGAAGGGGCTGGAGCCCTGGTTCTTATCAGTCTCAGCTCTCCATGGACTTGCTCTGCGGGCTCTGACAGCACAGACCTGGCTGGGCTCCAGTGAGTGCCCCGGATGGGGTGCTCGTCCAGTCTATCTCCCCTTCCTCCAGGTGCCCCATCCCTACATCCTGCCCCCACAGGATTGCTTGTCCCAGAAGCAAAAGGAGGATGGCCACCCCAAGGAGACAGTGTGAGGGGAGCAAAGACACCAGGAAAACTCCTTTTCTCTTATGGGGTCTCCCTCTGCCTCTCCCTATTTTCCTGACGAGACAGTCACTGTCTTTGTTTTAAAGTGTGTGCATGTGCAATATTATCATTTTTGCTTAAAATATATATGTGTATAATGTTATATTATTTTTGGTTTGTACACAAATACATGCAGTGCACAGCCAGCTCAGTAATGTGTGGGTACATTACCACACAATACACATGTATTTTGGTTTTCTGTGATTTAGGCGTCAGGAGGGCTGATGGATCTGTCAGTTGAGAGATGTGGCCACCTGAAAAGTGTGGGCTCCAACTCTTTCTGCGTCAGCAAAGGTGAGAGGGGAACATTCAGGCAGAGCCAGCACAGAGAGAGGCCGGGAGGTGCCAGGGAACAAAGCTGAAGAAAGCCTGGCTGAACCCCGCATCATGCCCCCCTACCCCGAGAGTAAGGCCACCTTAAGCTCTCACACCTGTGTGCCCAGCGCCTCTTCTAGCCCTGGCCCTGAGCCGGGGTGGGGGGACATGCATTCCCCAAGTCTGCAAAGAGGGTTCTGGGCTCCCCCTGCCCCCTACCACCCTCTGTGGGGCTGAAGGTGTGAATCTCTTTGTCCTTACCTGGTGAATGTCCCGAGCTTCCCACTGGCCCATGGACTCCAGGAAGCCTAAGGTCAGATGCCTTCTGAGCTGAACACTGTGTAGCCTGGCACAGACTTTCAAGAACAAAACATGAAGGCTGGACGAGATGCTGGAGAAGGCAAGGGGTCACCGAGTTGTCGGGGGAGCACAGGTAGTTCATGGTGGCCAGAGACTGCTTCTAAGGGGCTCTCTGTAGCCTTATCCAAGAACCGTCAGGATGGGCCATGTCCCAGGCCTGAGATAGCAAAGCCAAGACGATGAGAGGAAGCGCAGGCAGGCCTGCTCCCCGTCAAGGGTGGAGGGTGGAGAAGCTGGGTCACCCCACAGGCTGCAGGGCAGCTCAGGGCATCCTGTGTCCATGCCTGACTGTGAGGGCCCCCCCCGTCATCAGCACCCCACAAGGCGCCCTGATTCATCGCTCCTCTTCCATGAGCAGACATAATCATGCTGGCTTTTTAAAGCTCCAGATCCCCCCACCCCCCATCAACTGCTTGTACATGAAGAACAAATGGCGTTCCCACAGCTCCCCATGAGCCAGCTGGTGTGTCCACTGCTTGCCTGACTGCCCCGCCAGCCCTCCGGCTTCGCCCTCACTGCTCCCCCTAACTCGTCTGCATTATGTTTATTTTCTGGGAGGCAATAAATATTAGAATAAAATAAACCAAAGATGGCTGGCGAGGGCTCTGTTAGCTGTCTTCCTGGTTTCCACAGCAGCTGAGTGACAGCTCAGCTCGGGAGTCGGCCGTCTCTTCCCACCAACTCAATTCAGCCTTGGGAAAGATGAACATCAGCTGACTCCTGGGCTGTGATGGTCGGTGCCAGTCAGTAAATCAGTCAGATTTTAATTACTAGATGGATGACAGGGTGCGGTGACAGGTTGCCGTCCACGGGAGAGCATTTCTTCAAAGCCGCTTTAAAAACCGAGAGCACTTCAAGAGGAAAAGCCAAGTGAGCCCGGAGCCACCACACAGGGAGGGTCCCCCTCACATTCTTTCACCCACCTCCCGCCTGGATGCGGGCAGAGCCAGGGAGCTGCTGCTGACCTGTGCGGGAAGTTTCCTTCCTCCACCCTCTCTCTTTTAAAGCTCCCCCTTCCCCTTCTTGCCTTTTCAGGCCTGTGAGTTTTAATAGGTTCCTACAGCTCTTTGCCTAAGCAGCTGTTCCGTGCCAAGAAAGCCACGGCAGATTTGTAAAGTGGCAAACCCTGCTAATTAGTTAGATGAAGTTGCCTTTCTGACAGTGGCCCTGGCGTTGAAGAAGGTGACATACCTTAAAGTGACTGCACCGGGAGGCCTCTCCCACTGTTCTCGTGGAGCGCTTCCATCCTTATTACTGATTCCGTGATAATCACCCTTCCTGGGAAATCCCACCCCGAAGCTGTTCCTTCTGGGGCTGGCTCCTGGCATAGAGTTTCCTATCTGTTATGAATGGCCCCATAACGTGAATATGACGTTCTTCCCTGGGGGTGCTGTGGCCCCAACATCAGGGAGATGGCTGGCAGGGAATTCAGGATGGGTGTGCCCAGACTGATGTGGGAGTTGAGCACTTCATGGCAACTCCAGGGGACACTGGGACAGGCTGCTTCTGTGTGGCCTTGGGTCCTGCCTGCTTACAAAGCAACCTTTAGCCTCCAGTGGACTGCAAGCTGCAGGAAGGCCTGGACCATTTCCTTGTGAACATGATGGAAATCATCCCTCCTGTAGGCTAGATGATGCTCTTATCTCTTCCTCTGCAGAAGCATACCAGACACCGAGGGATCATCTCCTAAAACTTCCTTATCTTGTCAATAAGAAAATGGACCTCAGAGGAGGGCAGGCACTCACCCAAGGTCACCGAACAAGGTGAGGCAGAACGATGGGTTCCCTGCTTCTTATTTCACTCACTTCTGTCCAGTTCTATTTTAGTCATCCTTCATAGTTATGCTTTGTAACAAAAACCCCTCAAATCCCAATGGTTTACAACAGCAAATGTGCCCTCTGGGGCACAGCAAAGTATGTGGTGACTTTGCTCCAGACTACAGGTCAGATTTGGGTCTGCATCATGTACCCCTCCTTCCAGGGCTCAGAGTGAAGACCCAGTGACTTCCTAGGGCAAGTGTCTCTTACAGCAGATGGCAGGAAGGGGAGAGGGCAAGCCTAATCATGCAAACACATATGAAACCTGTGGTCACATCATATGTATTCAGCATTCACAGGCTAAAGCAATCACATGGCCAGGTCCAAAGACAATAAGCTTCCTACTCTACAGAGGAGCATGGCAAAATCACACCACAAACATTGCAAATTTACAATCCCATCCCAGGGAGGGAAAAAGAACATGAAAGGGCAGTCCAAGCTATCACACGTTTATCTTCTCTATCTGAACTGAGTGAGCATTCCAAAAGGCATATTGGATAAAAAGGCTCCTTTGGAAAAAATTATCAGTAGCTCCCAGGATAATGCCTTAAGTGATTCAATTCAAGGCCCCATCAGTTGATCTCTGCTTGTATTTTTTCAGCCTTGCCTAACCATTCCCTGTGTGAGTTATGTGCTTAAGTTATGTCACTTCAGTCGTATCTGACTGTTTTGTGACCCAATGGACTGTAGCCCTCCAGGCTCTTCTGTCCATTGGATTCTCCAGGCAAGAATACTGAAGTGGGCTGCCATGCCCTCCTCCAGGGGATCTTCCTGAACCAGGAACTGAACTCGCATCTCCTGTATCTCTTGCATTGCAGCTGGATTCTTTACCCACTGAGCCACCTGGGAAGCATCAACTATTCCTGAATACATCTTAAATTGTACCCAGTATGACCCAGAAAGCCCTTGACCTCTTCACCAACTCAGAGATAGCCAGAGCTGGCATTCCTTCTGGAAGCGACACTGACAGAGGCCCATATCCTGAGTGTCCAAGCCTGGGGACCCTTGGGCTGAACGGGATGCTTATCAGGACTCAGATGAGTTTGTTCTCAAACCTACTTGCACCTGGTTTTCTTTCAATTGTCTTCACACAGTTTAATAAATTGTGCAAATTGATTAAATGAGAATGAGAAAAATAGATTTTTTCCCCTATAAAAATGAAGTTGAATGCTTTGGAGAGATTCAACAGGAATGGATTACTGATAAAAATTCCTGTTAGAGGGATGACAATATTTGTTTGAGGAAAGGAACCATGAAGATAGAAATTTTGCACCCAGGTAGTTGTTTTTGTGCTTCTTCACTCTACAGTCCGGGAAACTGGAAGTTGTGGCTGGAGTGTCAGGAGGACAGATGGCCTGGAAGTTATTACTCCTAGACTCTGCATCAAAATATTGGAGCCTCCCATGGCTACATCCTTCTACACTAATGTGGTCCATCTTCTGTTCCAGCTCACAGAGAGAGAACTGTTGGCTGCACTAGCAATGGAGAAGGGGACCCATGGCATTAATAGGGAGGCCCAATAGGCTCCATTCATTGCCCTCAAAGTGTTGTGCATGGGAGAGGCCCTACAGGACCCAGAAATGGTTAGATTCAACTTGGCCACAGGATGTGTTCACCTGGACCATGAGCTCACCTTTCCCCCTCCAGCTGTGGTCCTGGCTCACCTGGCCATCCCCAAACCATCCATCACAGATGGGCCCCTGCCTCTGAGAATGCCTCTGCTACCCAGAAGGCAGGGCCAGAAATCACACCTCAGCCTTGGGGAGGTTCCTCTGTGGCACACTGGGTAGAGTGTCCATAGGCCTGCATGAGAACTGGGATGTGGTAAGCACCTTCTCCATCTCTTTTCCAGGGACACTGCCCCACATGTGCAAAAGAATTCCTCCTCCCGGGGGAACCCAGCAATGCACTTGAACTCTGATTTGTTTTTAGTACTTTATACTCAGCTTCAAAAATAACCTAAACTTCTGTTGGCAGAACGTTGTAATGGAAATACAGTATTTTCCAAGGATTAAACAAAACAACCTATAGTGAATGGAGGGTTCTCCCTAGTCTCCACACAATTGTAAATATAATTTTTCATGAAATAAGGTATAATACAAATGATTATTTATGCCTCTTTCCCCTATTCCAAGTAGAGAAAAACCTACCCAGTGTTTCTGCTTTTCTCATCTCCTAATTCCTAAAGTAATTTAACAAAAACAAACAAGTAAACTGAAGGGAATGGTAAAATAATCGGTAACTCTCGAAAGAGAACAGCAGTTACTCAGCTCTTAGATGAATTCATTTTGTTCAATGCAGATGTGTTAAATCTATTCATATCCACATATTCGAGATGAGTTATTTTACTACATTGTTGTGCTGTATAAAATGAGTTATTTTGGTGAATTAAATGCTGGGGTGTAATTTTCAAAGGAAACAAAGATTTGTAAATGCGGCACAATTTATGTCAGTGTTTCAATGTGATTATTAAATATTATAGGAAATACATCTCATAATCTTTACCTTTCTGCTTTTGTCTTTTTCCTATGTGTATTCAAGTGGCGGTGCAAATGGATGTTGCAACTCAAAAAGCGTCAAAGAAAAGGCAACCGTCGCCATTCATGTTATTGTATTTCCCCTCAGAGGGTGCGTATACCCTCTTTTGCTGATCATCGTCAAGGTAACTCAAACAACTGAGTCAATTCTAGCATCTCAGAGCCCTTTACAAACCACAGTGAGAATGGGCGAGGGAGGGAAATGGTTAAGTCCCATGAAAGAACAATTCCCATGGAGTATTCAATTTGCCAACATGGTGACTCAGAGAAAGCTAAAGTAGTTGATGAATGAATTCGATAGGGATTTATTGAGTGTTTCTTGACTTCTGAAAGGCTTTGCCTACAATTGAAAAATGAACTCCGAGATTCTGGGCCCAGGAAGGAAATACGTGGAGACATTTCTTCTCTGTAGGGTTCACAATGTCATTGTCCCAGCACAAGCAACCTTCCTGCTCAGCTCTGCAGGACCATGGCCCCTCCCAACTCAGCAGCCCAGGGCGCTATGATCAATCCATCTCAGTTATCACGCACCTTGAAATCTTTTTGCCTGCCCTAAGACCAACTTGTGCTCACTTTCCAGTGCAGAGAACAGTTCTCACCTCTGGTCTTAGAAACCCTTCAGTTCCCGCCCTGGCTTAGGACATGTGAGCTTCCTTAGGGTCCATTGCTGAGTTAAGAAACAGCATCCCATCCTGCTTCTTGACACAGACCGTGGCTGGTTCCCCTACCATCAAGGAAGAGCAAAACTGCAAATACAGACAAATGAGAGTAGGGAGCCCAAACCCAAACTCTGTACCAGGAAGGAAGCTTTGGGTACCGCATGTCGGCTTCTGGGCTGTTTTCCCCTAGGACGGTGGACTTTGTTCATGAGCGAGAGAGTCCAAATACTGGTGAGGTTTTTAAACCAAATATGCCTAGTGCTGTACAAATGTCGTCTCAAATTTCAGGTCAGGGAAAAAATGCTTAAAATATTCCACTAAATATATATATATATATATATATTTTAAGAAACCCTTGATTTTCCTGTTTTCTTCTGCATTTGACTCCAGATTGAATGCAACAAGGAACAGAGGACTAGAGTGAGAACAGAGGAGGTGAGAGAAGATCAGGGGAGAAAAGAGAATGTGTATTTATTCCCAAGAAAATTGCCCCTGACTCCCCTGCCAAACAGACAAATGAAAATGAAACGTAGGAGGTAAGAGAGCTAAAGAGAAATTGGTACCCCAAATATAAAAATCTCCTTGGCAGAAAAGAGCTATCTGAGACCCAAGAGCTCTGAGTGCCGGTGGGAGTCTCCCCTCTCCCTGGCCTCCTCCTTTATCCCTTATCCTTCTGTGGATTCAACAGGAAGCCGGAATCCAGGCTGCCTCTGAGAGTTCCTCTTTTCCCCTCATTTAAGTAGGAGCTTGAGTGATTTGGCGGCAGGATCTGGGAACCCGCCTGCCAAATTCCACCTGCTAAAGGGACTTGCTCCAGCTGTTTGCAAGAGCTCCTCTCCTGCAAAGGTTTATCAGGGAAAAGAGAGCACATAAAAAAAAAAAACATGATGACTCAGGAGGCTGAGAAGAGCCGAGTAGCCACTGCAACGAGTCTCCTCTCCCGCCTCCCCACCCCTGGTGAGCCCACCTTGGCTCTGCTCAGAGCTCCCCTGAATGTGAGCTCAGGGAGGGTCCAGAAACAGCAGGACTGGACTCGCCAGCCCCGCTAGGGTCATTTGCTTGGACAGACTTGAGACCTTACTGTTTCCTCGGGAGCCGTGGGGGATGCCATGGGACAACGGCAGTGACAATGACAGTGCGGGCGATGTGGCTGCTTCTGTTGGCCAGGGTTGGCATAAAGTGGGTGGTGTGGCTCTGGGAGCAGGGCCTCAGTAGTTCTCCTTTCCCCTCCAGTGCATGAATGTCTCACCACCCGCCTCAATTTGGCCGTCCAGACCACTATTCCCAAGAGCGTGATTTTACAAGTGAAAGGCATGTATTTCTTATTTTATTGAAGTGCAGTTGATTTATAATACTGTGTTAATTTCTTCTGTACAGCAAAGTGACTCGGTTACATATGTAGGTATATTCTTTTTATATTCTTTTCCACTATGGGATAGCACAGAGAAAGACATGCATTTTTACAGCACATGAATCCTCAAGTCAGGTTAGCTGCCTCACTGGGTGCCCCTTCCCCGGGCAGCATTGTGTTCCAACACTGGAGGGGAAAGTGGTGTGTTAACTGATGGGGAGGCCTCTGTAGTCTCCAACAGGATACCATTCCAAGGGATTTACAAGGATGACTTTGGTGTAAAGTGATTTTAACCTCTCCTGCTACCTTCAGACTGTTCTTGGGCTCAGAAACTTTTGAGGACACTCTCTGGCCCCTTGATCTGTCATAACATAAGACTCAGGCTCCAGAGCTTAGGCCCCAAGCCCACCCACTGATTCATTTGCAAACCTGTACTAGGCATCAACTATGAGTCAGACTTATGCCAGATATTACGTGCAAGATGATGAAAAGATAGACCTGCCCTCAAGATACTAGTATTCAGCTGACAGAGAAATAAAGGAAGATGAAGGTAAGAAGTAACTTCCCATTACATTAGTCCCCAAATCCAAATCTTGAAACAAATTTCCTTTAATAACCTCATCATAGACTTGATTAATATGTACACATTAGAACAGACTCCACACTCTGCAAACCTAATTCCTGGGACCAGAGGCATCAGGGACCCAGTTCTGAATCATGATATATAAGAACTGGAAAGAAAAAATCTCTGCTGTATGCACAGCATATTGACAAGACTCACTCATTTATTCATTCAACAAATATTTGTATGTACTCTAGTCACTCCATCATGTCATGTCTGACTTTGTGACTCTATGGACTGTAGCCCACCAGGCTCCTCTGTCTATGGTATTTTCCAGGCAAGAATATTGGAACGGGTTGCCATTTCCTCCTCCAGGGGATCTTCCCACCCAGGGATCGAATCTGTGTCTCCTGCATTGGCAGGCGGGTTCTTTACCACTGAACCTACTGAGCACCTATTTTATCCAGTGCTGTGCTTGATCTGGGGGATGACAAAATGCAGATGGTCTATCCTCTCCTTAAAAGACTCACACTCAGAGGAGGAGATAGACATAAAAATCATCATTAGGAAACAGTGTTTGGTGGCTTGCTCAGGGTCACACAGGAAAGAGGGATGAGAATAATACAGCCTGAGGGGTCGAGGGAGGCTTCCTGGGGGAGGTGAGGCTCTTAAATCAAACCTGATGATAATTGCTTCTTTGTGTACCTGAAGTTCCCTTGCTCCGTGTGAGTTCTAGGAGGGCAAGGTCGACATCAGTGGGTTCCAGCCCTTCATACCAAGTCCATGCAGAGATTTGAGGAAGAGAGATATCTGCAGGGGGTGGGATGAAGGACATTTCAGCTAAAAATTGTGTAGGAAAATACATACAAGTAGAAGCTCACAGACCAAAGAAATGAATCTGCTTCACTTGGGGATTAGGAGTGGATGCTGGTGCCCCAAAGCAGACACCCTAGGTTCTTTCAGCGGCAGCACACTGTCTTAAATCTCTTTGGCTCTGCACACTGACTGGAAAATCTCACCCAGGTCAATCAGCTCTCCAGAGAGCTTCTCCTGGACCATCCCCACTTTTCCCAGAGACATTTGTGGTGTAAGTCATGTCTGAACAGGAGGCATTGCATCTGTCCTTCCCAAGGACCAAGGATGCTACATGTTTCCGAAGGAGGTGTGTGGCTTCTCCCAAGCTGACTCCCAGGCTTTCGCACTCACCTGCTTGTTTGCTTTGCTCTCTGTCTGCTTCTCTGAGCATACTTTCCTCAACTGAAACACACCTTGAGGGGGATTTTTGAAAAACAAGCTGGAGCTTCCCATCACCCCATCTGTCAGTGCCCACCTTCCCTACAAGTCTGGGGCAGACTTCCTGGGCCCACCCAGCCTTGCCCCCTCCACCTGTCTTGGCAGATTTTGAGATTTTTCAAACACTAGTAAAACAGGTATCTCCCAAGACAGCTTCTACATATGTGGCAGGGATCTCTTTTTAATAAGGACTTTCAAAAGCAACCTTCTGCTTCTGAGCTTTGCAAAATGCTGCTCTATAAAAAGTTAGTGAGCTTCCTTGCAGCAAGCCTCGTTACCTCCCTGTGCAATCCACTTCCTGTTAATACCATGATTAAACATTTTGCCCCCATCTATACAAGACAGGAGATGAGAATGAAACAATTCTGCAGGCAACTGTGGATATTCAGAAAGAGGATTTTTTTTTCTTTTCCTCTCTTTTCTCCTCACAAATAGGAGATTTAAAGTAATTAATGCCATTTAGCTTAATCTATAAATGTTTGAGGAAGCTATGCTATTTGTTTTAAGTACATTCTCAGTGAGAAAATGCAGAGTCCCCTCCAATTTCTGACTTCATGCTCAAGAGCTAATGAACTGAACTCTTCGTAAACATTGGCAAAAGATGCAAATGAACAGATAGAGACTCCAAATGCAGAGGGACACATGAGAAGGAGCTAATTTTACACAATTGACTCGGTAACCTTTTTGGATCAGTGGAATTAGAGACTGATTAATCAGCCATGATTAGCATTTATTGGAGCTTTTGACACTGGTGCATTGTTTGCTGTTGTGTGTGTTTTCTCTCTCTCTCTCTCTTTTTTTTCCCTTCTTTTCCGCTTTTATTTTCCTCCTGTTTTGTCTCCTGGGGTTAACAGTTTCTAATCCATTTAACTGCCAGTCTATCATACTGGATAGGTCAGAGCTAGTCTTTATGGACTTTTAAAATTAATACTAGACAGTTCTCCTGTGACATGCCCTTGCTTCTTGCTGCCGCACTCGGCTGTTTAATTGTAGAGGTGGCCTCTTGTGGCCGCATGCTCCCAATGTTTAGCAAGGGTTGGAAATATGGATGTTAGGAGAAAAACTGGCAGATGGCTGACAAGGCATTTTTACTCATAACACACCAGTAAAACTTTAACTCAGAAGATTTAGTGCGAGAGCGTTCCAGCCTGCAAGCTGCAGCCATATGCAGATTTTTTTTTCAAACTTCTAAACTGATGGTTTTGCAAAGTGTGCATAAGCAGCCTTTATTGATTATGATGTTAAAAATTGAAAGCGTCAGTATCATTTAGCTGGAGACAGTTTTAAAGGAAAAATGAACATTCGTTTTCATTATGAACTACGAAAAGGCCAGGGGCTGGTGAGGTCCACATTCATTATTTCTTCAATTCCAGAGAGGAATTCTCTCAACTTGGTGTCTCTTTCAAAAAAAAAAAAAAGTGTGCACTTGGAGGATATGAATCAAACCACAGTTCACTTATTCAAGGTGAGGTTACAAGCAGCTCACAAGAGCGACTTGTTGGCTAATTTGGGGGCACAGCCCTTGGGCTGCTTCTTGGCACATTGGGGATCGTATTTATATTGGGCTCAATGAGTATTGATCTTACCCAAAACTATGCTAAATAACTCTAAGGTTTGGCAAGAAACCACAAAAAGAGGGCAGGCCAGCTCACGGCTCTGGCACCGACCCTAATTCATCCACAGACAAGGTCAGCTCACCTGGAGAAGCCAGTCAGCCTTAACCTCCAACACATCTTTTCCCTTTTTGTCAAGGAGGAAGCTGTGTTTGGAGCTGGGCACACCAACAACTTGGACATGCCTCTCTCTGAGGATATGAGTTTCAGCACCAGACAATGTGACATTCCAGACGCTCCTGGTCTAATGTTTAAACAGCTTAATGGCTTAGTATGTGTTGCTTAAAATGGGATACGCTTTGCTATGTCAGATAGCAAAATGACAATGATAATAAGAGAATAAGACTCATGGAAGCCAGACTCCTTTGCCCAAGCCACTGAGGGAAGGTCTACCTAAACATCTACCTAAGCACCACCCCACTTCTACCTGCAGATACTTGAGAAATCAGGGCCTGGGAGGAGGACTTGGAAGGAAAAGAAACTCCATGTTGCAGAGAGGATGAAAGAGGCTTAGAAACCTGACTAATGTGGGTGGAATAGTGCAGGAACCGCCGTTCCCAGCAGAGACACTAACATGCGGCTTGATGAGATGCTCCTGAATTCTAATATCATTCCAGTTCAGTCTGTGTTGGGAGCTGTGATGAGCTGTGTTACTTCATCTTTGCAGTCAGCTCAGTATCTCCATTTTACAGATGGAAGAGTTTATTTTCACGAGCACTGTGCTCTTGGATGGCTTTTGGGCAAGTAACTTGTCTAAAGACTCCCAGTTAGTAAGGGGAGAGATGGTCCCGAGTCCTGCCCTCCATCTGGGAAGACGGGGTCGGGGACAGCCACTCTGGGTGGCAGATATGCCTGCTTCTGTCACCAACCTCCCACACATTACTTAAAGGCACCAAGCATGGCTGCTTCTTTGTTCTCTCTCCTCAGGCCTGAGGTTAAAGGACTTGTCTTTGCCAGAGACACTGAAGATATAAGGTGTGTGGGTTTAGGCATCATGTCGTCAGTCTGGAAGTCAGAGTTCTCTAAGTGCCGAGAGATTAAACAGAGGCCCTTTCCAGGATAAGCAGGGTCGCATCTGCTCTGAAGAAAAATGATGCTGGCTTATGAGTTTTCGGGAACCGCTGGATAAGTATTAAATATTTGGGTAATTGAAACAGAAAGAGTCATGGTAACGGCTGGAACGATTCTTCGCCTATCACAGGACAATTCCCTCCTGGGCAGCCATCTCAGGTAAATCCATTACTCCAAAGCTAGGGAGCATCGTAGGGACATTTTACAAGTTTAATTACCAGAGAGCTTAATAGAGAGTCCTCACCCAGTGCCCTGACGAGTGATGAAGTAACTGGGCCAGGATGGGTAGGATTTTCTTTTCTGTAAGATGGTCGGGACTATTTGATGGCTGGTGAGTGAGGGCTGCTGAGAACCTGGCTCCATTCCTGGCCGGGGGCACTAAGGCAGGACAAACATTTGCGTGATCACCAAGGCAGAGCACTGAAATATCTTGTAGAAAATTATTTTGGAGAGTAGAGAGGCTTATGTATCCTGGCACAAGCAGCATTTTGTTCTACCTTCCTGGGTCCCTTGCAGCCCCAGTGGGGCTGGGTTTCTTACTGAAACATGATTCTAATGTCAACATCTGTCAGGGCTGAACTAGTGGTATCAAGAGGCAAAAGTTTTACTTCTTCTCTGGCCTTCAAACACTAAATTGTGACCATTCTGATTTATGTCCAGTTTGGGATCCCGAAAGGTCTCCAGCTTGAGGGCTGGCAGGAGAACCAGGAAGAATCAGAAGGCCCATGCGATATCAATATGTCCCTTAACTCCAAGACCGCTCCAGGCGACTCTAGAATGGGATGGCGCAACTTTATTGGTCCAAAGTCTACATTAACTAATGCTCATTGGATGGTGAATTATAACAGAAACTCTGTTAATGTGTGGGAGAGCCACATGAATATCAAACAAATTCATTATGATCAGTGCTATTACAGTGAATACCAAATGAGTTCATAATGATGGAACAATGAAAGTGTTGCCGATAGATTTTATTTCTGTAACAAATCCTCCATGTAAAAGCCCCTCCTATAGTGTTAATTCTAATATAAGTTTGCATTTGAATATTAGCCTCATCAAGTAAATTATGTTTTTCAATAGCCCACACAATAACACTCAGGGTAGCGTTTTGTTCTGTTTTAGCTTTCTTGTCATAGGGACAAGCCCCCTAACCCACAATTTCCAATCTGCCTATTGAGTTTGATGACTGCTCTAAAGGGGTCACATTTTCCTTGGAGTGTCCAATCATTAGAAATTCATTTAGCATCCCATATAATAGCACTAATGCAATAGGACAGGATGAGTATGAAATTCATCTTGCGTTCATCTAAATGTGATATGTACTTCTGAAAGAGTTCCACTCTGATTCAGCTTGAGTGTAACCTTGGTTAATGGACACTTTTAAAAATAAAGCATTACTAGTAGATGACGGCTCCATTTTTCTTGATGGACACTGGAATTTTGTGGAGTCACACTCATAATGTCAAAAGGGTTTTTCCTGGCTCAGTCTAAAGCCATTCAGACTGGGGACACCAGGGCTCCTGTAGGCCCAGGCTTGGGAGGGAGATGCAGTTGATCTGAAATGTGTTGACAGCATGAAGGGAAGCTGATGTGTATGGAGAGTTTGCTGTGCTCCTGACTCCACGCTATATGCCCAGGTAGGCTATCACTTTGTCAGGCAGGTAGTCCCATTCATAGCTTGGTTTACAGCTATGAAGTTCCAGTAACTTGTCTGGTGTCTTGCAGGCAGCACACGACAGAGCCAAGAGTCAATCCTGTAGTCCTACCTGCTCTCCAGAGCTGCCTCTTAGAGCTGTAGCTTGCCTCCCAAAGCTTAGCCAAGTTTAGGCTCTCAATAAGTATTTCAATGAATGTACCTTTGAATGGTTCCCTCTTGGCCAAAGCAACGGGGAAATTCTGTGGAGAGTTAAGGCTCAGACTCGTGTATCTGTGTTAGCTATTGCCTGGGATTAAATACTGGAGTCCGGAAAACAACATGGTTTCTATTTCCCTGCATCCTCCTTCATCCCAGCCTCCTGTGTCACTTGCTCACCCTCACTTTTGGGTAAAGAAGAAACTCCAGTGCACCAGAGCAGGGTGCCAGGGGATCCTGCCAGACCCTTTTCACCAGGCCTCCCTTTCCACTAAGTGGTCAACACAGAAAACAACCCCGTCATTTCCTGTTGTTTCTGGAAAAACACACCCAAATGCTTTATGAAGGACTGAGCATCTTCTCAGCAAAATCTTCATTAAAATGCACTTAGATCCCCTTCGATAGAAACATGCAGCATGTTCAGCCGCACCCTCAAACCTTCTGAATGGAGCACAGACGCATGCACACACACATGCATGAACACACACACACACACACACACACCATCTTAAACTGCAACTCAAACTGGCTGATTCCCAGGCTTACAGTTAGTTCCCTATCAAGAATTAATGCAATATCATGCACACACCATTACTGAAAAATTCTACGCTGTGTTTTGCCAAGTGTTCCTATATAACAGTTTTATCACGAGTCTGACAGCCTCCATAAAAATTCCAGGCATTCTATATCAACAGCCCTCTTTGTACTAAGTTATTAAACATTAAATTTTTATTCGTCATTTGTATTCTGTTATGCAAAATAAGCTCCTTGATAAGATGTGTCTTCTTAATTGGGCCCTTGATGCTTCTTGGATCGGAGTTGTCAGATTAGCTGGAAGAAGAGGCGCTGCGTTGAGCCAGCTCGCTACCAGGAGACCAATAGCTTTGTAACAATGATATTAAGTTAGAGAGGCCAAACGGAGGGCAGCGCCAGGCTCAGGTGAGGGTTTGCATCTGTGCATGTCTTATGCTCAGGCACTTTTCTCCTGGCATCAGCAGGGCTGATGGAAATAGATTTGTTTGTTGTTTACAGCATGCAGCTGTGGGCAATGCTGCATGGGAGTTGTATAAGATTGAAGCAAATTTGTACTGAGACTAAAATATTGAGCTTTGCTCCCGTCAGCAGTCTCTGGAATCTTATTGTAGAAAACTTTATCTAGTTGTAACCTTCCCCAGGGTGATTTTCATTTGCAGCTGCCCTGTTCCGTCTCTCATCTCCTGTCCCCCCACCGCCACCACGGCATTAGTGCTTAGCGGGAGCCAGCCGGGCCGGCCGGAGCGTGGCTCCTTCCTGACAGGGCCACACACGAGGGCCTGGTGACGGGGCGGCCATTTTCTCGGCCCAGCCCTGCCCGCGGCTGCACAGCGCCGCCCGCCACCGGCTCCTGCTGGCGCTCTGTTGGTGGGCTCTGGGGATCAGGCTTGCTGGCTTCCCTGCCTGCCGTGGACAGCCCAAAGCCCAGTAGATCTTTGAATGGGGGCAAAGCAGTGGATGGTGAATGATTTGTTTGGTTTGTGAGTCTATTTATGTACTTTTCCTGAGATAACTTCTAATTTTACCATGTGAGGCCTGTTTCAGTTACCATAAGTTTCTGTTTGTGCTTAAACCCCACTAAGAGGAAAGGAAAAATGAAAAGAAAAAAAAAAAACTTTCCAAGGATCCTGGGATAACATCAATTACTCAGTGGGGACACATGCATGGTTAGGACCACTTGACCTAGTGGGGCAGCTGAGTTGAATGAATTTGTCCTGATGGACCCTTTTGTGTCTTTAAAAAGTAATGTGTATTTGTGTGTCTGTGTGTTTGTGTCACTGTGCCTGTTTGTGCCAGTGTGTCCGTGTACCTGTGTGTCTGTGTGTGTCTCTGTGTCTGTGCATCTGTATGTGTATGTGTGTCTGGTCTCTGTGTGTGTGTGTGTGTTTGTCTATGTGTGCATCTGTGTATCTATGTGTCCGTGGGTGTATCTATGTGTATCTGTGTCTATATGCTTGTGTATATGTGTGTATGTGTGTCTGTCTGTGTGTCTGTGTGTGTATGTCTATCTGTGTGTCTGTTTCTGTGTATGTTTTTGTCTGTATCTGTGTCTATGTGTGTTAGTGTGTATGAGTTTGTCTGTTTATCTGTGTGTGTTTCTGTGTATCTGTACGTGGTATTTGTGTGTCTGTGTGCCTCTGTGTGTGTCTCAGTGTGTGTCTGTATATCTGTGTGTCTATGTGTTTGTTTCTGTGTATCTGCATGTACCTGTGTGTGTCTGTGTGTGCCCATGTGTCTGTGTATGTCTGTCTGTGTCTGGGGCAGGTGGGAGGAAAGACATTGGGTTTTGGAGCGCAGAATAAAACTCCCCAGTCTTTTGTAGCTACTGACCATCATATTCAGCATGCATTTGACTGTTGGTATGAGCTTGGGGGAGGGAGTGTGGTAAATCCTCTTTGACCTACTCCAGAGATCCTTAGCCTGACAAGAAAGAACCCCTCTGGGCCAAATATGCCTCCCGGCTACAGACCTTCAGCCATCTCTGCTTCCTTCCAGTGGACACAAACCCCCCAGGACGGAAAAGAACATGGGCTCCCAGGCCTTCAACTAGTGGCCAGGGTCCCCTGGAGTGGGTCCTCTCCCCAGGGAGGCTCCACCTTCTGGGTCACCCCATGCTGATGCCTCCATGGGGCCTGGAGCACTAGTGGAATTCTGATCCCTTCAGTTAAGCAGCCTCACTTGGAGCACTCAGTCTGGGTTTTCTGCTTTGGAAGTCCTTGGTTTTGGTCTCCTGGAGGGCCTTCTCTGGTGAGCGGGGACAGATCCACACTGTGGGGCCTAGGAAAGTGTCTTTACACTTGCCAGTTGGTGCGTGGGGACTTAGAGAGCGACCATGCAAGTAGAGAGGTGGTTAGGTGCTGGAAGGATGTGCAGACCTTCATCCCAATATCATTTTATCTGATGGAGTAACCAGTGGGTCACCATCAAAATCTCCAAGATAAGAACAGAATTATTAGTCATGCTAGTGTTTGCCATTATGTAAGTCATGCATCTCTGAGGCTTCAAGAGACAGAATTTCAATTCAAACTTGTTTGAACTAACAAATAAATAAAGACATATCTCTGCCAATGTAATATCTAGGAGTGGGGGCTCCAGCTTCAAGCATGACTGAAGGCAGGTGCCCGATGATGTCATTAAAACCCTTTATCCAACTCTTGGATCTTTGTACCCCTGCGTTAACGTCATTCATAGGCAGGCTGATATGACCAACAACTTCTATTTAATCTGCTTAGAAATCCTAGTGGAAACAGCATACCTCATTCCTGAAAGCATCAACCAAAATCACAAGGCTAATTCCCATTGGCCCAATTAGATTAATGGTCCTTCCTGAACCAACCACTATGACTAGGGGATGGAGCACTCTCCAAAGTGGCTGTTAACTAGACTTGCCCTGCGACATTTTCAGTGTATACAAATTTCAAATCATTATGTTGGATCCCTGAAACTAATGCAATATCCTATGTCAATTATATCTCAGAAACGTTTTTAAGTGGCCAACACTGACTTGCGTGTCTCTCCTTAGAACTCAGGTAAGGGTCTGCCCCAGCATGGACTGAGGGTAGGGAAGGACTGGTTCACCAACATAAAGAAAAGGAGGGAGGAGGAGAAGGGTAGGCAGAACTGTCATTACCAGCTTTGGGGAAAGCTCTAGCCCTTCTGGCTGTGGTCCAAGCCTCCCTAGCCAAGCTGGATATTGTGTTCAGACACTATGATGCAGGCTTACCACAGCACTTGCTGGCCCCTGAATGTGCTGTGTGCCTCTAGGCCTCTGGGTCCTTGTTTGTGCAGATCCATCTGTAAGTGATGTTTCTATGTTCATCATGATGTCACTCTCAGCCCAGTGTTTTCCACTGTACCCTGCAGATCCCCTTGACTAGGAGCGCCTGACATGGTGAGTGCAGAGACCCACAGTTCAGAGGGCAGAGAGCTGAGTTCCAAATACCCAATGCTGAGAGCTATAAGTTCACAGCACAAGTGAAAGGAGACAGAAGAAAACAGACTCATAAAATATCAAAATTCCAATTTTAAGATCAAGTGCCTCCACTTTTAGCCTCTCAGATAACATAACATGATATAAGTAGTTATAACTGTACAGCACTGGAAACTCAACGCAGTATTCTGTAATGACATGTACGGGAAAAGAATCTAAAAATGAAGGGATATATGTATATGTATAACTGATTCACTTTGCTGAATAGCGGAAACTAACAAACCATTGTATCAACTCTATTCCAACAAAATTTAATTTAAAAAAAGATCTAAAAAGTTATAATATCTACAACATTAAGGCCCCCAGTTGCCACTAAGGGCAAAGAGGCTTGATGGCCTGGTTTAGCCTCCAAACAGATCCAGATTCACTGGGGAAATGCTGAGGCCTCTCGCCCTCTTGTCTCCCTACACACAGGCTATGAGAATGATGAAAGACAGACATTATCTACATTCTAAATACATATAGGTTAATGAAAAGATCACTATTTTCTGGTAATCCATAATTCTCCTGAGATAAAGGACTCTTTCCTGGACAGTCAAGAGCCAATAGCCACTTGGACTAGAGTGGCCTTGGTTTCAGCTCCTGGCTGTGTTTTGACATTTCAAATTTGTAGAGGTCATGTGTGCAGCAGGAATGGCTGGCTAGAACAGTGATGATAATATTCCTGGCAGGCTCAGGCGCTGGAAATTCCGGTTTCAAGATATCTCATTATCTGCAGGTGCCATAATGGGAAGCTGAAGGCAGAGCTGTCAATCACAGAGGAACATTTGGAAATGCAGCCGCCCCAGAAAAGCTTTCCCTGACTTACCCCTCTGCTCAACAAAGGAGGGAAGGAAGCTCAAAGATCCGGTCTTGCAAGCACCCCAGCAGCATCAAGCAAAACACTGGTGGGCTTGGCCGTCTGATGTATATGGTGTCTGTGAACCACAGGCCATGGGAAGAGCCCCACAGAGCGCTTGCCTTTCTCCAGAGCCGAGCTTCTGGAAGGCACTTCTACCTGCAGAGACGGTGCTGGATCTACTGCCTCCTGGCCTTCGGAGTCTCACAGTAAGGCCACACTATGCAGGTGCAGCCACGCGCCTGCCACCACACCTGGAGGCTTCTCAGTGGTCTCTGCAGACTACACAAGTGGCTCCCGGCAGAGCTTTGCATGTGAGGGTTGGAAGCGTGGGGAGAACTCAGAAGTTTCCATCTATACACATGGCACTTTCCTTGTTGTAGATGTTTGTTTCACTCTTGGAGCTGGCCTTGAGAAAGTCTCAACAATTCTCTAAACAAAACTGAATTTGATGTGCTATGATATATTTACTGGTAAAACTTGCCTACAAGTAAACATTCAAGAATGGATCTCATAAGTGAAGTTTAGTCAACAAGGTTTTACTAACTTCCATGTTGTGGCCTCTGCTGCTGGTGACTCTCAGGCATCCTAAGGACAAGACACGGAAGGGAGGGGTTTTAGAGCTGGAGCTTCCTATAAGAATCCATGGCCCAAAATGAATGGAAGAGCTTGTCTCACTTTTGCTCAGTGTTAAGTGGTGCACATGGACTACAGAGAATAGCCACGGTGCAGACCCCTCCGGGAACAGATGGGAACTACACAGAGTAGTTGGGACAGAGGGCAAGTGGGCCCCCTTCTAAAGCTGTAGCTTCTATTCAGCTCCAGCCAGATTTTGCCAGGAAGAAATAGTTGGTCAAGTCTTCTGGCTTGTCCAAAGAATTTGGAAATTCAAATTTTGCTTTCTTATTTCCAGTTCTGACAACTGATTCAGATCAGATATTAAGAACAAAAAGAAAAAAAGTGAAAATACTTTGGACCTCCCATTTACTACCTTATTAATAAAAACTAAAAGGTAATTCCCAACAAATGATAGAAACTAGATAACCTCTATAATTGGTCAATAATTATATCTCTGACTGTTTATATTTTCCCTAAGAGGAAATATAAAGGATAGACATTACTTTGCTGACAAAGTTTCCTATAGTCAAAGCTATGATCTTTCCAGTAGTCATGTATGGATGTGAGAGTTGGACCATAAAGAAGGCTGAGCACTGAAGATTTGATGCTTTTGGGCAGCAGTGTTGATGAAGACACTTGAGAGTCCCTTAGATAGCAAGGAGATCAAATTAGTCAATAATCCTAAAGGAAATCAACCCTGAATATTTATTGGAAACACTGATGCTGAAGCTGAATCTCCAGTACTTTGGCCACCTGATGGGAAGAGCCAACTCATTGGAAAAGACCCTGATGCTGGGAAAGATTTAAGGCAGGAGGAGGAAGGGGCAGACAGAGGATGAGATGGTTGGATGGCATCACCGACTCAATGGACGTGAGTTTGATCAAACTCTGGGAGATAGTGAAGGACAGGGAAGGTTGGCATGCTGCAGTTAATGGGGTCGCAAAGAGATGGACATGACTGAGAGACTGAACAACAACAAAGAGGGAATAATTTCAGTTATAGGAATGGTTTTCCTTTCATATCAATTCAGTTCAGTTGCTCAGTTTTGTCGGACTATTTGTGACCCCATGAATCACAGCACGCCAGGCCTCCCTGTCCATCACCAACTCTCAGAATTTACCCAAACCCATGTTCATTGAGTCAGTGATGCCATCCAGCCATCTCATCCTCTGTCGTCCCCTTTCCCTCCTGCCCTCAATCCTACCCAGCATTAGGGTCTTTTCCAATGAGTCAGCTCTTCACATAAGATGGCCAAAGTATTGGACTTTCAGCTTTAACATCAGTCCTTCCAATGAACACCCAGGACTGATCTCCTTTAGGATGGACTGGTTGGATCTTCTTGCAGTCCAAAGGACTCTCAAGAGTCTTCTCCTACACCACAGTTCAAAAGCATCAATTCTTCAGTGCTCAGTTTTCTTCACTGCCCAACTCTCACATCTATACATGACCACTGGAAAAGCCATAGCCTTGACTAGACGGACTTTTGTTGGCAAAGTAATGTCTCCGCTTTTAAATATGCTATCTAGGTTGGTCATAACTTTCCCTCCAAGGAGTAAGCGTCTTTTAATTTCATGGCTGTAATCACCATCTGCAGTGATTTTGGAGCTCAATAAATAAATAAATAAATAAAGTCTGACACTGTTTCCACATCTATTTTCCATGAAGTGATGGGACCAGATGCCATGATCTTAGTTTTATGAATGTTGAGCTTTAAGCCAATTTAGTTAAATAATTTTTATCCTACTTGAGTGAATCATTGTTGAGTTTTAGCTGTGTACTTTAGTCATAGTAGATGTTGCTAGAACAAAGAAGGATAAATCCTCCCTTAAGGACCTCAGAGTCCAGTTGTCAAGAGAGCATGGACATGGGAGGATATTTGATAGATGAACTATCTGTGCTGAAGGCCATGCCACAGGCCTGGTAAGGTGTGGTTATTTGAGAATTGCCACCCTGGGAAGGTTCCTCTGCTACTTCTCTGTAGGTAGTGTAGGTAGGAGGTAACCACCATGCAAAGTACACAAGTGGTATTTGTTTATACAAACCATGATGTTCACAGAAGGTCATCTACCCTGTGTTTAAGAAACAGTGACTGAGTTTCTGGAATGAAATCTTTAGCTTGGAAAAGGTGAGGCTTTGGGAAGGCTAGGGTGGTGATGGAATGGGAGAGCTGGCCACTTCCTCCTCTGGGGCTGCCATGGTGTGATGGTCAATTTTATGTGCTTCTGGGCTAAAGTTTGCTTAGAAAACTATTCAAATATTATTTCTGGGTGTGTTTGTAAGGATGACTCCAGAAGAGATTAGCATTTGAAACAGCAGAGAGGGAAAAAGATCACCCTCAACAGTGTGGGTAGGCGTCATCCAATTCACTGAGGGTTCAAAAAAATCAAAAAGGCAGAGAAAAGGCCAATCTGCTTCCTTTGCTTCAGCTGAGACATCTTTCTTCTGGCCTAGGACATGGATGCCCATCTCTCAGGCTTTTAGTTTCAGACAAAGACTTATACCATTGCTCCCCAATTTTTAGCTTTCAGACTAGAAATGAATTACATCTGGCTTTCCTGCCTCTCAAAGTTACAGATGGCAGACCAGGGGACTTCTTAGACTTCATAACCATCTGAACAAATTCCTAGAATAAATATCTTTGTGTATACATGTGTGGGTGTGTATTAGTAGACGTGTATTGGTAAGTGTGTATCTGTATATGTGTTTGCATGTATATATGCTTGTGTGATAAGTCACTTTAGTCGTTGTCTGACTCTGTGAGACCCGGTAGACTGCAGCCTGCTAGGCTCCTATGTCCAGGGGATTCTCCAGACAAGAATACTGGAGTGGGTTGCCATGCCCTTTTCCAGGGGATCTTCCAGACCCAGGGACGGAACTTGTGTCTCTTATGTCCCCTGCATTGGCAAGCAGGTTCTTTACCATTAGAGCCACCTAGGAAGCCCAAGTGTATGTATATGTATATGTATATACACGTTTTATTTCTCTGGAGAAGTCTGACTAATACATATGGAGAGAGGAATTAGCTTTGCTTCATGAGAAGGACAGACAGATGGATACAGGCTCAAGATCAGGGATCAAGAGTGAGAATCTAGGGATCAAGACCTAGGGTCAGATCTCCAAGCCACCTAATGTCTGTAATCTTCAGCAAGTTGTCTCCGAGCCCCAGTTTCCTCCTCTGTAAAATAACCCCTGCCTCACAGGCCTGTCGATATAATTGAGGGCTAAGCTAAGTACCTGGGATGTCCAAAGAATTCAGGAATGTTCTAGGCAAACAGAAAGTTCATCTTTATGTGAAGTCAAAATTTAACTGTCAGCTGTCTAAACAGGAAATGAACCATCTCTGGAAGCAGTAAGTTCTCCATTACCAGAAGTGATTAAGCAGACACTAGGTGGATAATTGTCAGGAATCCCTTTCCTTACACAGGGTTTGAAGGATGTTTATATAACTCTAAGTTTCGTTTCAGTGCTGAGCCTCCAGGATGCTTAGCAAAGGACCAGGTACTATATAAATATAGTCTGTTTGAGTGTGTGTGCGGGTGGGTGAGCACATGTGAGCCTACATGTGCATTGACACAAGAAATAATCAATGAGATTTCTAGCTATTATGAAAATGTTTCAACCAATAAAATAAAAGAATGAATGATTTAAATAATCTCAATTCACTTCATTTTAAAATTTAAATATGATAGACATTTGGTTGTCCTTGCTCCTCCCCTCAAAAAAAAACAGACATTGTGCCACATCTCCATGTGATCAAAAGAGAGGCACAAGCATCCACACAGGCTTCCTCAGAATCCCTTGGGCACCTCGGCAGAGTTGGAGGACAGGCACCATTCCCAAGGGTAGCAATCTGATGGGAGAGGAGGACTTGTCCAGGGCTTCTCTGTTGCTCTGTATAGAGCAATTTTCCTATATGTCAGCCCCTGGAAACAACTTGCCTAGGAGCTGAATTGGATTATTGTCTCATGATAAGCTGTGAAGAACATAATTTTATTTTATTTTTTTAATTTAGAAAAAAGAGGGGGATGCAGGTGAGTTTTCAGTTCTCCCAATCCCCACTTCTGGTGCCCAAGATGTCACAGTCTTCTCCTTCTCTTTCCTCTCCTCTTGAAGCCTCCTCTTCTACTTTGAGAAACTCACTGACACTTGTCGGTGATGGGTTACTGAGGGTATCTGCAAAAGTGAAACTCTGAGGCTGAAGTCAATTCCAGGGGTTTGAACTTCAGGTTGGCAGGGGCAGTATTTAGGAGAGCCCTCTACCATAGGGAAACAGAAAAGGGTACTCTCAAAGGCAGCTGTCTGGTTAGCTAGTGTGCCAGGATTTGCGATCCCATGAGACTGATATAAGAAGAAGCCACTTAATATCTTTTCACTCCATTGGTTGGGTCTTATTCTGAAGTTTCAAGAAATTGTCCTTTTACCTCAAACTATAATTTGTTCTTGGATTTATTAACTTTCACCCAAGAAGGGCTGTTCTCGAGATTTCTTAACCATTGACCTGGGTGAGAAGACCACTAGCCAAATCCATAGCCATCACACCCCATCTACCCTCCCCCAGTCCATCTTCCCCTCTGGCTACACCCTCACCTTCCATCCCTAAACTTGCTTCTAGGATTGATCTGTTCTGCCCCTTTTATCTGAAAGATACTCGGTGCTAAAGAGAGTGTTTCCACTTTGATTTGAGCATCTTTGTTTCTTCCTTTTTATCCCTTTAAAAAAATGTAATACAGTAAATCAGAGTGGGTTCTAAGGATGCTTTGAGCCTGGTTGCATGTCGTTAGCAAGTTATATAATATCTCTGAAGAGCAAGTATGAAGATAACAGTAACTAGCCTGGAGGCCCATGCTGAAAATGAAGTTCGAAAAGGCCCACGATGTCATCAAAACTCACATAATGAAAATCCCTGCTGTCTTTCCTGCTTGCCATTCATTTTTCTTTCTTCCTTCTTTCAAAGAAGAATCAACAGAAGAAACCCCTATGCGAGCCAGAAATGAGGACCACGTGATTATTTTGCACCATGACCCATGAAGGGTCTGAACCACTGTCATTCCTTCCTAGGAATGTGAGGCACGCAGCAGCTGGAGCGACACAGTCCATCCTCATGAAACCTCTGCACCTCCTCCAACCCCCCTTCTCCCCCTCTCCCCACCTTCTCCCCCTCCCCCACCCACTCCCCAGGAGCATCTGGGCCTCAGGCAGATGACCAGGAGGGAACACCCTGCATTATGAGAGCCCCACCATACAGACTGGCGCACATTTTACTTTTAAATGTTTAAATTGATTGATTCTTTCTGACAACATTTTCTTAAAGGCTTTTTTACCCTCCTAATGAGTTTGAGCCTTTTCGAAAGGCATGTGATTGACAGAGCCACAGATTGACAGCTTCAGGTTTCTCCAGACGCTTGGGGTTTACAGCATCCTGTTTGCACCCAGGTGAGCAAGTGAGAGAAGGGAGGCAAAAGATCCGAGACTTTCATTTCAGAATAGAGCCTCAACTGGCAACGTGCTTGAGAAGTAGAACCTTCTCTGGCTTATGTTGCCTGAATAATTGCTTCAGTTTTGTGATAAGTTCACAAACATTTCGTGAGTCTCCAGGATTTGCATGCTGGATAACAACAAGATGCAAAAGTACTGGCCCTTACCTTCCAGATGCTCAGTCTCACTAGGGAACTACACAAGAGAACACTGGCAGCAGAGAATGGTCCTCCTGCAGATGATGCCTAGGCTGGGACAGAACAAATGCAGACGGTGAGTGAGAGCTGAGCCTAGAGAGAACAAGATGAGGAGCAGACAATGTCAGGGAAATGCACTTCCTCTCATCCATGTCTTCGGCTAGGTGGGTCCCTCAAACTCAAGTAGTGTAGCTCCTTCACGGTGACTTCTAACACAACTGTGTCAGGTCTACGGAGGGATGTGATAGCATCAGGACTCAAACATCACCAGGCTGGGGGATCAAGAAAGTCCTGGAAGGACATATTAAAATCCGTGGGACTTATTCTACAACTAGTGGAGAGTCAGTAAGCTCTTCCAAGGAAGAGGGTGGTATATGCCAGCCCATATTTAGAACACCATCTCTGCTGTAGTGTGGAGGGCCGATTGGAGAGGAGATAAACTAAAGGCAAGACTGCAGAAGGTCCCACGAGCACCCTGGCTGCTCTGTGAACTTGCTGTTTACCCGTATTGGAGATGGATAGTGAATGGGAGGGCTCAGGGAAGATGCTTTGGCTAAGTCCTCCTTTCATCAACGAGGTCAGCAGCCAATGAGTTTGGTCATGACATGTCAACTCAAGTGTTGAAGGAGCACCCAAGAGAACACATTCGAAAGAAATTTGAATATAGCATTTAAGATCAGGGCTGAAGATGCATCAGAGTCTATTAAATAATGAAGTGTATCTGGATGTTTTGGGTTAAGTCAGTCACTCAAAATGGAAATACACTAATTCACATTAAGCACACCCATTCAGACTGGTGTATGACAACCCGTGTTTAGACTCTAGACTCATAACTCACTCCATTCCCACCTCAGTCTTCCATCCCGTTGTTTGATCAAGCTGACCAGTCATTCATGTCTGAGAAGGGTGACTTTTTGCTTGGGAGGTGACGTTTGCAGAATGTGGGTTTCCTATCTGCACTCCCTCACCCCAGAACACACAGGTATGGGGACCAAGGACTTGTCCCAGATGCAGTGGTTTGTAGGCAGCCTGTCAGGCACTGGATACGAACACACCCCCTCTAGAAGTCTGTGATATTCACCTACGGAAGGGTCTGCTGCTTTCCCCATATTTTGGGGGGACTTGTTTGATTGGATGTAATCAGGCAGTCCAGTGTCAGTTTTTCATTAATGACATTCAATTATGCATTTTATTTGCACCAATGAAAATAAACAACAGCCACATGCTGCCTTAGGTTAGCTCAGGTGACTGAATCGGGATAAAAGATACAAAGTAAAACGGAGCCGGCCATCCCCTTGTCTATGAGTCCTCCAGAAATACCAAAGGCTTTCTGGAGTCAGCTCTGCTCACCCCTGCCACTCCCCAGGAGTCCCCTCCTTCCTGATTGTTAAAGGCTCCTGCTGCCTTATCATGGTTTAAAATAGGATGGGGCGAGCAGCATCCCCCGCTCCACACTCTGCGCCTTCATGGGATTTCACCCAGAAATACAGGCATTAAAGAAACACGAAACAGGAAGGTGCCAAAGACCTCTTTCACTTCCCCAGCAGAAATCCGAAGCCAGAGGAAATGGGTGGGAAGGTCCCCGCCCAAGTACCCTGATGGGAAAGTGGCCTTCAAAGGACCCCAAAGAAAACCCTGCCGAGATCCTGGGTGGGTCATAGCCTGTCTCCCAGGCAGTACTTCAGAGAGTGACATGACGGAGCCAGTAAATTACAGATTCTTCCAGGAATGGTGCCAGAGAACTTGACATTTCACATTCAGTCACACATTGGCAGCTGTCACGGTGGGTAACAAAATGCAGGCACCACCTACAGCTCAATAGGTAGCCAGTCCCCCAGAATTTAGAAGCACCGATCTTCATCCCTGACAGCCCAGTGGCTAGGGATGTGACTCCAGATGCAATTCTGATGAAACATGACTGCGTGCATGTAACAGGAATAGTGTTCTCTGAATGTGTAAGTTGGGTTTAGCATAGAAACTAGAAGCAGACGGCTTTGGACTGCCTAGGTTTGGCTTCAGATATTTTTGCATTCTTCTGTGTGAGTTTTCTTATTGCTAAAATAGGGCATTGTCATTGAGGATAATGTAGAAAATTCAGATGAAAGAGACAAAGGAAAATTTGAAAACGTCTATAACTGGCAACCCAAATATAATTATTATTTTTTGTTTTAAATCCTTTGATCTATATACATATAGATTAAATATACATGCAACTAAGAGATAATATAATATAATTAATAAATAAACCTTTGGACTGTAGCCTGCCAGGCTCCTCTGACCATGGAAATCTTCAGGCAAGAATACTGAAGTGGGTTGCATTTCACTCTCCAGGGGATTTTCCTGACCCAGGGATCAAACTCACGCCTTCTTCATCTCCTGAATTGCAGGCAAATTCTTTATCCACTGAGCTATCCAGGAAGACCATAGTAAGAGATAATAGAGTAAATAAATGCTACAATGTAGTATAATATTTTATACGCACATGCATACACCTTCTCCCCGAAGTTTAATAACACCATCAGTCAGAAGAAACACCATCAGTTCAGTTCAGTTCAGTCACTCAGTCGTGTCTGACTCTTTGAGACCCCATGGACTGCAACATGCCAGGCTTCCCTGTCCATCACCAACTCCCAGAGCTTGCTCAGACTCATGTCCATCTAGTTGGTGATGTCATCCAACCATCTCATCCGCTGTCACCCCCTTCTCCTCCTGCCATCAATCTTTCCCAGCATCAGGGTCTTTTCTAGTGAGTCAGTTCTTCACATCAGGTGGCTAAAGTATTGGTGTTTCAGCTTTAGCATCAGTCCTTCCAATGAATATTCAGGACTGATTTCCTTTAGGATTGACTGGTTTGATCTCCTTGCAGTCCAAGGGACTCTCTTCTTTTTTTAAAAAAAAAAAAATATTTTTCTTATTTTTGACTGCTCTAAATCTCTGTCATTGTGCATTGGCTTTCTCTAGCTGCGGTGTGCCATCCTCTTATTGCAGTGGCTTCTCTTGCTGCAAAGCACTGTCTCTAGGCGCATGAGCTTCGGTAGCTGTGGCACAGGGCCTTAGCTGCCCTGCAGCATATGGGATCTTCCCTGACCAGGGATCAAACCAGTGTCCCTTTCATTGCAAGGCAAATTCTTAACCACTGGACCACCAAGGAAGCCCATATAGCTTCTTTATTTGGAAAGGGAGGTGCTATGTTAAATGCTTTGACTCGGAAATAAGACTTTCATTTATCCATTCCATTTCATTCTGGTTTGTTCTTTTAAATCACAAAGTTATCAAAATTTGACTCTATGATTTCTTTTTTAAAATTTTTCTTGGAGTAGTTGATTTACAATGTTGTGTTAACCTCGGGTATACAGTGAAGTGAATCAGTTATCCATATACATATGTATCCTGAATCTATGCTTTCTTCAGGTTTAATTACTCTTAGCCATAAATGGTGATGCCCCACTTCATGGAGTGCTGCTTTTTCAAAACCCACATTGGTGCTCTTAATTTTGATATCTTCAAACACTTTTATGATTGACAGTTTATCTTTGAAGCACATCAAAGAACATTAGGGCTTGGTCTGCATTTCCTATTCAATTAAACTTTTAAATAAACTTCCCTCCCATCCTTTTCAGACATGTATTCTTTAAATTCCTCACAGGCAAGTCTGGCTTAGTCTTGTGTGGGGTCACTGCTCCTTTCTCCTGGATCCTGGTGTGAATAAAGCTTTGTTTGTGCCCTCCAAGAGTCTCTTTCCCCAGTTCTATAGAAGATCTGTAGTCAAATACCACTGGCCTTCAAAGTCAAATTCCCTGGGGGTTCTCAGTCCCTTTGGTGGATACTCAGGTTGGGGAATCTATTGCGGGCCCTGGAACTTTTGTAACAGTACAAGAATTTATTTGGTATAATTGTTCTCCAGTTTGTGGGTCATCTGCTTGGTGGCTCTATGGTGGGGCTAATGGAAACCTCCTCCAAGAGGATTTATGCCACACGCTGTGCTTCCCAGGTCTGCTGCAGTCAGAGCCCCTGTCCCTGCGGCACTCACTGCTGACCCGTGCCTCCACAGGAGACTCTCAGACATTCAAAGGCAGATGTGGCTCAGTCTCTGTGGGATCTCTGGGTCCTGGTGTGCACAAGGTTTTACTTGAGCCCTCTAAGCATCTCTGGTAGGTATGGGGTTGGATTATAAATGTGATTTTTGCCCCTCCTCCCGTCTTGCTGGGGCTTCTCCTTTGCCTTTGGATGTGGAGTATCTTTCTTTGGTGGGATCCAACATTCTCCTGTCAATGGTTGTTTGGCCGCAAGTTGCAATTTTGGAGTTTTCACAGGAGAAGATGAGTGCATGTCGTCTACTCTGCCATCTTGGACCACCTTTATGAATGGTCTTCTTGATGAAAGTGAAAGAGTAAAGTGAAAAGCTGGCTTAAAACTCAACATTCAAAAAACTAAGATCATGGCATCCAGTCCCATCACTTCATGGCACATAGATGGGGAAACAATGGAAATCGTGACAGACTTTATTTTCTTGGGTGCCAAAATCACTGCAGATGGTGACTGCAGCCACGAAATCAAAAGACACTTACTCCTTGGAAGAAAAGCCATGACCAACCTAGACAGCATATTAAAAAGCAGAGATATTCCTTTGCCGACAAAGGTCCATCTAGCCAAGGCTGTGGTTTTTTCCAGTAGTCATGTATGGATGTGAGAGTTGGACCATAAAGAAGGCTGAGGCTGAAGAATTGATGCTTTTGAACTGAGGTGTTGGAGAAGACTCTTGGAGTCAGATAGGCATGAGGAGTCCCTTGGACTGCAAGGAGATCAAACCAGTCAATCCTAAAGGAGATCAGTCCTGAATATTCATTGGAAGGACTGATACTGAAGCTGAAGCTCCAATACTTTGACCACCTGATGGGAAGAACTGACTCATTGGAAAAGACCCTATGCTAGGAAAGATCAAAGGCAGGAGGAGAAGGGGGAGACAGAGGATGAGATGGTTGGACAGCATCACTGACTCGATGGACATGAGTCTGAGCAAGCTCTGGGAGCTGGTGATGGATGGGGAAGTCTGGCGTGCTGCAGTTCATAGGGCTGCAAAGAGTCAGACACGACTGAGTGACTGAACTGATCCTTTGAAGACAAGGGTGTTCTCTGGAAAGTCAGTTGGAAGCTTTAAGAAGATAAATGTTTGGTACTAAAAGAAAGTCCTCCCTTAGTTAGACACCCAGATGTCTTCTAACTATGAAATTCCTTCCTCTATCCCTAAGGACCTGGGGGTTTCCACCACCTGTAATGGTGTCATCAGGCATGTGATGGCCAATCTTCTCTGTCCCCATTGAAACATTGGTTTCATTCTGATTCCTGGCAGCACCTTTCCAAAGAAATTTTGAGAGAAAACCAGAGGTCCGATTTTAAGTTACCCTTCTCTCTTCATGATGTTCCAGTGCTAATGACTCAGCAGAGGTGAGATTTGGACAAACAGGTACACTTTTACCTAAGCTGAGTTTGCCTGTGCACGCCTAATGACAAACCACATCTCAAGGTACTGACCAGACTTGCTCTCAGCACTGACTGTGAGAGTTAGAAAGCCCATGTTTGAATCCTGGCTGACCACTCACTGTCTGAAATCTTTAGCTGCTTTCGACACCAGTTTATGGAGATTCTGTGAGAAGCAAAGTCATGACAGCTTAGCCTTGAGCCTGACGCATCACAAAGAATCAGCAAGCACTTTCTCCAGCAGCAGCAATGGTTATTTTGCAATGGACCTGCCCTGTGCAGGTCTTTGTTCCAAATGCTTTACCTGTATTAACTCATTAAATCCTCACTCCTATCTGACATGGAAGGGGCTGATACTACCTACTTTCACAGAGAATGGGACCAGGGCATGGTAGAGTTAAATAATTTACCCCGTATTACATAGCTAGTAAGCAGTGAAGCCAGGATTTCACCAGCTGGTTTGGCTCTAGAGCCGTAAGTACTATGCATACTCTACCTATGTAGAATGTGTGCATTTACATAAATCTGCATTATATATGCGTATGTATTACGCACCCTCTTCCATCTCCCATGTCTCCACAAGTTCCTAAAGCACATTCTTTGTCGCGGCAGCAGTGCAGCTTGCTGTATGCAAAGAGAGGATCATTCTTGGCTGCTTCTTTATTGTTGGACATTGAGCTTATTTGCAAGGTTTCACTATTATAAATAATGCTCTGGCCAAAGCTTAGTAGCTAAATTTTGAGACACATCTATGGTTATTTTCTTAGAGCTAATTGTTAGGTGGAATTACTGGGTAGGGTTACCATCCATCCTGGTTTGACTAGGACCAAGGGGTTTTTTGGGAAGTGGGACTTCCATTCCTAAACCAGGACAGTCTCGGACAAGTCAGGATGGCTGGGTCATAAGACATTTCTGCACCTGTTATTTGCTAAAATGTTTTTATGATTGTAACCCCTTAAACATAAGGTTGATATAAAATTAAAGGAGGAAAAGAAGAGGGTCTATCCAGATGACCATTGGGATTACCATGGAGTTTGCATGGATTATATTCTGAAGGCATTGATTGGGGATTTGAGGAGGGGATGCAGTGAAAGTCACAGAGGCCAGTGAACACAAAGAAGATTTTTACACAAAGGAACAGTGTCAGAAGAATCAAAACCAGAAGAGGGCAGGTTCTGGCTTCTGTTACTTCAAAGCCAAAGCCGATGTGGCCAAGAATAGGGAAGCATGTTTGAGCTAATCTCAAGACTTGTGTCAGTTTTTTTAAGTTACTAAGTGTACTTATCTATGCTAGTCTCGAGTTTTCATCAGTTCATTTCAGCAAATATTTACTGGATGCCTCCTCTATACCTGGCGCTTGGCTGGTTGCTGGAGGTAGAGAGGAAAATAAGTGTCTCTGAGAAGGTACTTTTCAGAATCTGTGGTGCTTTCCTTGCCAGACATTCAGATCCTCCTGTAATCTTCACTTATTCATTCATTAGGCAAATATTTTTCTGGTACCAGGTATATGACAGCCTTCATAGGATTTATAGCCTTCCTCTTTTTCCTGCTGAAAAACTTTTTAGAAGAAAATCTGCTTTCAGTTTTGGTGAAGAAACCCTTTCAAACCTAAGATCATTTGCAACTATCTCAACTTAAAAGACTCTTCTCCTCGCTAAGAAGTTTTCAAAGTCAAGGAGCAGGTAGGGAAGGCTTGGGGGGATGTGAGCCCTTCTGTGCAAGCTGGCAGCCCACGCAAAGCTCAGCCCCTCTGCGGGAATAGCCAAACAGCCTCATGGAAAGAAAACACAGATCTGCTCCTTTCCAGGTCTAAGCAAGGGAGGGAAGATGCCAGATGCAGAGAGATGTCAAGGTTGCCAGGTCTGGGGAGTGGTGAGCAGCTAGTCAAGGGCCAGGCCCTGATTCCTCTCAGTGCTCTGCACCATTAGTGCCCTCCCTAACACTGTGCAGTCAAAGATCCTACTAATGACTCGATTATCTAAGTGTGAATTTCTGACCCGACAGTTGCAGGAAAGGCGTTTTATTCTGATAAAGGTAGTATTTATTGAACATCCATCAAGAACCTGGTTGTTTGCTCCAGAAAAGCAATTGGACAGATGCACCTGATTTCATTAAGTTCTGCAAAATGAGTGTTAATATGTCAATTTCTAAAAAGTAGGATTAAAGACCACCTCCCCCCACCTAGACTCCCACTGTAAAGCAATTTGCAGTTCAGTCTCAAGAGGCTGGTTCCATTTAGCATATGGCCTTCCCAACTTCCCTGTCACCCTGAGACCGGGGACTCTGGCTGCCATCTTTCCCTTGGCCACCAGGAATCAGTCAGATGGTCCGTCTCATCCTGGCTTCAAACAAGCAGAGCTGTTTCCTTTTTACAACTTGTCTACTGCATGAAAGATCGCTTGAGGCTAGGGAGAGGCTCAGAGAGACCTAGATTCTGCTGTCTTCCTGGCTTGGACTCTACCCTACTGAGGATATTGAGCAGTCAGTCAGGTGAGTTCTCCATCACTCTCTCAAGTCATAATCAAGAGTGGCTCACAGGATCTATATGCAGACACTCCCAGGAGAGTTGTATGCACACTGCAACACACCCGTTGGCATTGTTAACTCCCCCATACCTAGACTCCAAGGTTGCGATGGGCCCCACCTGTGCTGGGTGCTGAATGAGCCTCCTGCAGGGTGTTGCCCACACGTGCCTGCCCTCAGGCACATTCTGCAGTCAGAACACCAAGGGTGGCAGCATCGTTCAAAGCCATGGCAGTTGCTGGAGGCTGGAATCAAGACGTGGCGCTGAGAGCCCCTGGCCTGCTTGGAGCAGAGAGGTAGTAACCGTGACCCAACACTCCAGTGTCAGTTGATTGGCTGTCCTGAGAAACCTAGAAATAATGTCGACCCATAATTATGGAAGGGCTTCCCAGGTGGCGCTAGTGGTAAAGAACCTGCCTGCCAACGCAGGAGAGGTAAGAGATGCGGGTTCGATCCCTGGGTTGGGAAGATCCCCTGGAGGAGGGCATGGCAACCCACTCCAGGATTCTTGCCTGGACTATCCCATGGAGAGAGAAGCCTGGCAGCCTACCGTCCATAGGGTCACACAGAGTCAGACACAACTGAAACGACTTAGCATGCAAGCATGCATAATCATGGGCATTTGTTGACAACTTCATATAGGCCACGTTCTGTTTGGGATTGCATATCCACTCTAAGTGGTAGGAAGTAACAACATTCTATCCTGATAGGCAGGGGGCCGAGGCTTGTGGAGCGGAAGTCAGTTGATCAAGTTCTCAGGGCTAATCAAGGACAGATCCGGAATGCCAAACTGGGGGTGTGAACACTGTGGGATCCTGCCTTTTCTGAACTTCATGGGAGGCCCTCAACGCCCAGCTAATGGCAGAGATCTCGAATCACTTAATTTTGTGTGTTTTAGAATGAACTATAAATGGCTGGCATTTGAAAATCAAAATCGACATCATCAGAAGTATAAAAATAATGAGGTGGGTGGGAACCGGCACACGGCGTGTATGAGCCATTTGTACAACGAAAGGAGGGGCCATTTAGAGCCAACAAAGAAATGGCTTTTCTCCAGTCGCAGATGAAAAGCCTTCTTCAGTGTTAGGGGAAGGCAGCATTTAAGTAGTCACACTCACTGTAAGCTTCCTTTTGATTATGGCAAATAAGTTTTCCTTTAACGAGAGATTTTCTTATAAAAGGGAGGATGGATGAGTACAGTGAGCTCAGCCTTCTGGAAAACAAGATCTTTTCAGGGAGCCCATCCCCAGCCCAGGGCTGGTCCTCAGCATCTGTACATCCCCCTGTGTTCCATGGGGCCTTTTCTGGAGTGGGGTCTCCCAGGCTGACCATTGAGGCAGCTTATTATCTCCCAGAAGCACATAATGTGTTGCAGCGAGTGACTGCATTATGGCAAGCCCCTAAATTGTATTTGGACAAAGAATAATTGAACACTGGACAGAATAACAAATGCCCCGGTCAAGTTTGCTTCATGGGTTTATCGTGTTGTATTAACATGATAGAAATATGAATACTTAAATCTTATCTCAGGTATAGTTTATAACTGCATTAATCATTTACTGTATTATATATTTTTCATGTCAGTAAGATTGTGAGGAAAAGATTCAATTTTCACAGCACAGTCAGAGAGTGTGTTTTAGATAAGTAGGAGGCCAGGATTAAACCACTGCAACATGGCTTTCAATTGCAGACCCTATAAAGGGAAGGTTAGCATATATCAAGCAATATTAAGCAAGATCCTTCAGGCTTTGGGAAAATAAATCACCAAGCCATTCGATGCCATCACCGTGTTTGCCTGAATCAGATAAACACTTACAGACTTTTTACTTATATGTGATCTATCCAACTGGGCTGGCAAAACTGCTGTTTATCCAGGCCCAATGCTCTGTACTTTGCAGAGTGGATGCTGACTGCTTCCTTCCTGGGTCTGTCAAGGCAGTGGAGGCCATGCCCTTTTTGGCTTGGCACCATCAGTTGAGACATGCTCTCTTTTTTAAAAAATTAATTTATTAATTTATTTTATATTTTGGCTCTGCCATGTGGCATATGGGATCTTAGTTCCCCGACCAGAGATCAAACTCGTGCCCCCTTCCAAGACTCCATTAGAAGCATGGAGTCTTAACCCTTGGACCACCAGGGAAGTCCTGAGATGCACTCTCCTTTTTAAAGGCAGCTCTAGCAAGCCCTTTGGGGGCCCAGTGCCTCCAGAACCTTAGAATATGTTTTCTAAAATAGCTTGGAGATGATGGATGAGACATTGCTTCCTACCTGGCTAAGTCCTCAAGAACCATGCCAGCATCATATTAAATCTCAACAGACATTCTTACGCTAGAATGTACATTTTTTTCAGATCACCAGCTTCAATCCACTCTGGAGAGAGGTTAAGATGAGAGAACTTTGTTTTTTTTTTTAATATAAACTTTTTGAAATTTCGGTTCACCCCAGCTCCCCAGCAATGTCTTTCTGAAAAACATACCAGAGGTTTGTCATGTTTGTGTGTGTCCTTCAAGCCCTCATGTTTGCCCAGCAAAGGGAAGCAGAGGTCATGACACAGAGTAACTTATTTCTCAAAGTTTAGGAGAAAATCAAAACAGCAGGCCATAGAATAGAAAGGTGAGATGCAAAGACACAAATCACTTCCCAGTCACAAAAATTGCCAAAAAATAGCAGCTTGCAGCTGTGCACAGCAGGGACAGAAAACATTAAACACATGTTAAATAACAAATAGGAGACTTAAATATAGCTAAAAATGGACCTTATTCTGAATAAATCATGCAAGCTGCATCTTAACCGTCCTGAGAAATGTAATGGATCATGTGAAATCTGCCAAATTTGTATTTAAAAAAAAAAATCAATAGCGTGTGCTTCTGCTTTTGAAACGACATGCTGTTGGGTTCAGGGAAGATGTTCTGTGCTTCCATCGTCCCCCCTGCCCCCCACGCTCTCCCGCCGCCCATAAGACTACAGCTGGATTTAAGAAATTTCACTTTAGTTAAAGACAAGCAAGACATGCATTTGAATAAGTCTATTTTTTTTTTTGGTGGATAAAAACTATTTAACATTCACTTTGCACTGCCTTAGCATTTCACAAAATTGTTCCCTCTTTCTTTTGAACATGTAAAGGAGTTGGCTCATCTATTCTGAACCGTTTTTTGAAAACCACAGAAGTTCATTTCTCTGATACTTCTCATCCATTTTTAGCCTCTACTAAGACATAGCCATTGCCACTCGGGCAGAGAGGTTTTATCCTCTCTCCTTCACTATCTAGGGATGAGGGGGGGCATTTGCCTTTTATGACAAGAAGGCCAAATAAATCTCCAGGCAGAGTATTCAAATCAATCCTGCTGGCAAGTCTCCTTCTCTTGAAATGTTTGCTGCCTCTATATTTCTGTCTTCATATTATTTTCAAGTCCTTTGGCTTGCCTTCAGTGTGGAGGGCCATATTCTGGTTTATCCCACGTGTGTCTCTCCCTGGAGATCAGCGTACCTTTAATCACATGAGAGAGGACTTTGATGAGAGACTTAACTCTGCCTTAATTTTGTCACAACAGCACATTTTCAGCTCCAACTGCCACACACACACACACTTGTGTGCGCATGCCTGGGTGTGTTTCTTGAAGGAAAGGTAGCCCATAGTCAGGCACTTCCAGAGGCAGTGGAATTCCATTGCTATATGTATTTTTTGAGTCATCAGTAATCAGTGGCCAGGAATGCAGTGTGAGGGCTGGGCTGGGCGGTGGAAGGGAGCATCACAAGAAAGCAGGCACTCATCTGCCTGCTCACCCTGTGAATCAGGGACTGCCCGCACTGACACCAGTCTTTGTGCCTAGCTTTTTCTCCCAGAGTTCTATTTTCATTCAGAATATTCATAATACTCTCTTAGCATGAACAACAAACCCATGGCTTTGAGGGCAAAAATATATATGTGTGTAAAGAAGAGAAGCAGAGGGAAAAAAAAAAAAAATTAAGAAACAGGAAGCAAGCAGAGTGTTGCTGGGGAGCATGGAGAGACACGATGAGAATACTCCCCGGCGGCTCTGCCCCAAGCCGTCCTTTCTCGGCTCCTACAGGGAGTGTTTCCACCGAGCTGTGCTCAGACGGGGGCTCTCCGAAGTCAGTAATGCTCTGATGTACTGAGAAGTCATAAATATGGAATACAGCACCGCTGCTCTATTTCCTGTATTTCAAGGATATGGGTGGAATTACAGATGGTGGTATAAGTAGTGATGAAAAAAGAGAGAAAGAAATGTAAAATAGAAGGAAGAAAGGAATTTTGATTAAGAAAAAATAAAAAGAAGGAAAAGAAACAAACAAAAGAAGAAAGAGGAAAGGCAGGGAAGGAAGAAATAAAGGAAGGAAGGGAGAGATGGGGGAGGAAGGAAGAATTTGATGTTTAGCTTAGAACTCATGTTGCATCTAGTTACCCCAGAAATTTTATTTCCAGGAAAGGAGCCAGTGGACAAGCATCGTCTTCTCGTTGGCAATACGAGGGGGAGGAGATGGGTTTACTTAGGCAATGATGGCCCCTGCTTAGAGAAAGGTCTGGTCCTCTACAGCTGTGGGAAATCAATCGGGTTTGCTCTTTTGCCCTCCCACCGTCGGCCACAAAGACAAGTCCCAAGCTGCCAGTCACCTCTCAGTATTCCCCAAAGACAAATCATTTTTGAATTTTCCAGTGGGGAATTAACACAAAAGGAAGCAGTAGAAAACTATTATTTGCAAGGTTGGTGGCCCACCTCAGTGTAGCCCTATTTTGAGATCATCTTTAAAAAAAAAAAAAAGGAGTGTTTTTGCAGCAGAAAGTCCCAAGCAAGTCTGAATAGGTTAATAAAGTAACATCTAAAATGCCCCTTTATTAAGACTCTATTTCTGACTCCCCCCAATTTTGAATCCTCACTAAACTTGCTTGTATGCTTTCATTTCATTTTAATGGTCTAGGAGATGTGGGGTTCATCTTTGGCTTTGTGTGCTTTTTGTAATTTGTTCCTTTCTCTTATAATATTCCTCCTCTAACTTGCCTGATGTGATTCATTTTTTTAAGATCTTGTTTTATTTTTAAATCATCAATTACTCAAACTTCGTGGGCCTATCTATCCTCAGCCATCTGGACCCCATACCTTATTTTAAAGCATGTTCAAATAATGACAACCTTCTTTTCTCAATTAATTTATGGGCTGTGGAGACCATTTTTCATTTGTTATCATGCACTTCCATTTGATCTCGCCTATCTTTCTTCTGCATCTGCAACCATGGAGTATAAATCTTCCCCTCCAGCACTGTCATGGTGTCCGAGATATATAGGTATAACTCCCTATTAGTTCCACAAAACTGACCTTAATTTCTAAAAATGGTATCAGATGTGAATAAAGTTTGGTAAGATGATTTGTTTTGATTTACTTTGTACCACTTATCTTTGAGTTTTCTTCCTAGTTTTCTTTTATCTAATTTAGACAGTAGAGTCTTGCAAGCTGGGTTACAGTTTATCCATTACCTTTCTGCCAATGCTGCTCCTTAGAGAGATAGGGCTGGGAGATTTTAGGCTGTGGATAATAATGTGGCCTGTGGCATGCTTGAGGTTGGTTTGTGTTGTTTTCTATTTTATTCAAGCTGACCTCCAAGCTTCAATCTCTTTGCTATTTTGGAAACGTGAATATTTTCCAATGGCATGACTATATCAAGTTATCAGGTATTGGATCTGAGACTTGCACAATAAAATTAAGGCATGCAGATCCAAATATCTCTTCTTTTCTGATGCTCAGTTGACAAATAGGAGTATTGGAAAGATCTCTCAGCAACCATTAGGGATGGCTGCTTTTGGAAGTCTGAGGGGCTGTGATTTATAAAGCAGAATCTGTGTGTGTGTGTGTGTGTGTGTGTGTGTGTGTGTGTGTGTTTTGTTTTACATAAACAGACTTCCGTCCAAACTAAGGAATGCTAATTAAGCAAAAACCACGGCCAGATGTTTATTAACACTTCTCAGGTTCATGGGATTTGGAGAGTGTGCAGTTTTCGTGGACTAATTTAAAAAGGGAAACACCTTTATTGGAATAATGGCCAATTATAATTGCCCTCTTTGCCTATTCTTTTTTGTGCTGCTGGAGCTGACGGGGGTGGTGATTACCTCTTGGTGGAGAGATGGAGTGTCTGGTGTATCCTGGCGCAGCTGGCCCCAGCAGCACTTCGACTTTGGGTGTGGCTTTTGAGCCACACAACAGGCATAACATGAAGTTGTGAAATACCACACAGACACACAAAATGAACTGGGCAGTTTGTTATGCAGAGAGAGTTTTCATTTCTTTTTGCTTTTTTAATCGCATTAAGACCTGGCGATCGATCGCCTGCATGGGCACCTCTTGGTATGGGGACAACCAGAGGGAACCCTTCGCCAAGCAGTGGAGCAGCTCTGGAATGCCAGTGAGCAGTGAGACAGGAAGAAGGGTTGTCAGGCCTCAGCATGGTGACTTCACTCGGGGCCCAGATTCAAACTGTGGAGTAATAAAACTGAATAGCACCATATAAAACTCTGCGTTTCATAAGACAAATATTGCTCTATGCATTCATGTCCCTTGCACTATGTTAACTGTAGGAAGAAATGGAAACAGTTTTAGTGACCCCCTGGGACCTATAAAGGCTATTTCTGAGTCTGAATCTTGCTGTTTAATTTAATCATTTATTATATTAATATTCAAATGGGCTGCATCTTATTAGCTACTGCAAAGATGTTAGTCTGTCTGAAATAAATACCTAATTATGCTTTTGAAGAGAGGGGTTCTAAAGACTTTGGTATGTTTGTGCCAATAGAACAGTTCATTTGCAGATTTTTCTGCAGAAATCAGCAGTTTGAGGCTTTTTTCCCCTGTCTTTTAAGAAAATAAAAACAAGGGTTGCATATACACCAAGAAGTCTCAATAGCAGTTCCTGGTTCCACGCAGCCTTGAAATTAGGGGTTTTGTTCTCTGTGTCGGGTGAGGGTCCATCTTGGAATGACCAGCACTCTCAGCTCAGTGATACATTAATACAATTAACTGTTTTAATCAAACGACCATGACATTAAATATGTTCCTGTTCAAAGGAAAAGAAAATAGATATTCTCTAGAAAATATGTATTTTGAGTTCAATATGCTTTTATTTTTTAACATGTTTCATTATTTTCTACTGCACTTCAGTCTCTTTCTCTCTCAGTTCCCAGTGTAAAATCAAAATCTTATGTAGGTCATTGATTTTTACATCCACAGACAATGGACACCAGCAACTTACAGAAATCAGACAGGGCCATTTGGAGACACTGCGCAAAACCTGAAGCCACGCGCCCTGAGGGAGGGGCGGGCAGCGAACACCCGCGGTGTCTCCTCGGGGTGTGTTTGAGGCCAGAGGCTGGCAGGATCCATACGGAGTCCATTTTCCTAATGCCGAGCATTAGCTTCATGAGGATGGATTATGCTGCTGGCGTAATATACACAAACGGTGATGATAAATTCTAAACTAAATGTATACACTGCATTTGGCGCAGTGGAGAAATTAGTGGTAAGTGCAAAAGTTACAGTCTCAGAAACTGGGAATTACACGTTACTATCTTTCTAAAGTAACTGCCTCTGAATTTGCAATCAGTCTTTTTTTATTTTCTAAGATTACTGAAATGGTATGTCTGCTAATATCCAATTAGCTGCTGCACATTTTTTTCCCCCGAGATGAATATTAGAACCAAAGGTTAAAGGCCTGCGCGAGTGACCAGAGAACCCCTCCCTAGTTGGGGACAGTCTCAGTTCCCTCTCGCTGACCCCCATTTAACCTTTAAATTGACCTAGAACGAGTTTATTTTCCTTCTCCTCACATGGATGGCTGTCCCGGGAGAGGGGACCCCTCTTTTCCTGGGTGGATAATTACATTGTGGCTGAAATTTGCTTTCAGCTGCACAGCGCTCAGCATCATCCCTTGTTGTGTTGACAAGTCTCCTGCAGGTTCCTCTGCGCACAGCCTGTGTTGCCACGGGCCCCAAACCCAGGCTCCCCTTGTCCCCACAACCCACCCCTTCCATTCTATCTGCATACCTGCTGCATATCCGGCCCTGGCCGGCTGGTGGCGCTGTGTATGCAATCCACTGCGACTCTCTGTGGGCCCTAAGGCTCTGCCCGCAGGGTGCTCTCTTCTGGATGGTCACAATGGTTGAATTTTGATCTGGTGTGAACTTTGTGCTCTGTCTTCCCTGTCAGGAGGCCAGGCTGCAGCCAGGTTGGTAGGAGGAGGGGTCAGGGAAGAGGGCTTCGAGCTGCCTGCCAATCAATGGGCTCCATGCTCCATATCCCTCCACAAACCCAGAGAAAGCACCAGCCCCGGGTGAAAGAATTCACACTTAACTTAGGGATCTCTGGAGGCCACAGTGAAAGCTGAGGGACCACAGGGTCTGGGGCTGGAGACCTAAGTAGATGAGCAGTGCTCTGAGACTGGACTTTCTTCAACGCTTAGGCCAGGGCACCACATCACCTACGTCCAAAAGCCCCAAGGGACATCCCCAGGAGCTGAGATGCCTAGAGGTGGCTAGTCTTTAAAGTTCTCTGTGGGATCCCTCGCATTTCCCATGGAGGCTTGCTAAGGAAAATAAATAATGGGATCCAGGAACAAGAGGACCCAGGGGGCCCACTTCCCAGGCTGCCAGGGCAGGAGGAGGAGGGTGGGGGTGCTCCCTGTGTGCTGATGGCTGGGAGAGGAGGTGACAGGAACTCCCTTCCTGACCTCCCGATTTCCTTCCTGGGTCAGAGAGGGGAAGTCCCCAACCCCCAATACATCCTAAACATAACAAATGACTGAGCAGGTGCCTATGCATGCCGTGGCACTAACTGGCTTATTTCAGTAATGGGGTTAACTGGTGTATCTCCTCCTGCAGGTCCTTGGCCCTCCCACCACGTATGGTTTCCCTCATCCCAGGCTTCCTGAGTCCCCCATACTGAAATAGCTCCTCTTCCAGCTCTCCATCTCATTACTTACAACACCTTAAATCCCTTGTTCATTTGCTTACTTGTTTGCTTCTTCTTCCCTGCACAGAATTGCAAACCCTTCAGAGAAGGGATCAGGACTGTTATGATTTCACAAAATGAAAATGCAGGGCCCCTTGCTTAAAAATTATTAAGAATTTCAAGATGATGACGTTAGAGTGTTAAACCAGTGAGGGACCCTGCTGAGTAGGGGTCCTGTATGACAATATAGGTCACAGGTCCTTGAAGCTACCTTCGATGGGACTCTGTCCACCCCTGACTAGTTCACAGCTGGGCCCAGAACACTGCCTGGCACACAGCAAAAGCTCTGTGCATTCTGGCATCACCCATCCCACCAGTGGCACCCTTGCCTTCCTCGTTAACTGACAGGACCAGGCAGAGAGGCCTGGAATAGAGGATAAACCCATGGGATAGATGCCTCATGAGAGCAGAATTCAGATCTCTCTCCCATCATAACCACTGGATCTCTCAAGGTGAGGCAGAGTGCATTCTATTAGATACTAGCTGAATGAATGAATGAATGAGTCAATGAATGGGTCAGTGTCCACAGTACCCAAACCACTGTGGAGCTTAGAGAAAGGAGAGGTTACTTCCACTGTGGGAGATGAGGTGGGACTCCTGAGTGGACTAGAGTAGGAGAGAGTGGGCATTCCAGACAGAGGTGGGAGCATTGGACCCCAGCGGTACTCGGGAGCAGAGGGAGCACCCAGGGTGGGAATGTAGTGGGGATGCCCCTGTGTTCCGAGCCAGCCCCTCCTTTTCTTTCCAGGCAGAGTTGAGGCTCCCTGAGTTGAGGCGGTGGGGGGGGGGGGGTTTCCATCAATAGCAGTGTGAGGCAGGTTCAATCCAGAGGTGGAACCAGGTTGCTCTGATGAAGCCAGCAGACCAGATGCTGAGCTCCAGAAGCCTGCTGGCTGTGAATGGGGCCTTGGCCTCCTCGGAACCAGCACCCAGCTGGGCACCGACTATTGGAGGTTAGAGGTGCTGGATGCCCTGGCCTGTCTAGAAAGCTGGGTGTCTGAGGTGAATGATTAGGAGGAAGTTGGAGTGAAATGAGCTGAGGGTGAGGGCAAGTTGCAACATCTCTGACTTTTCCAGAGGCAGATAGGAAGGCCCTGTGCACTCTGTATGAAATCCTGGGTAGTAAAAGGAGACATTCCAAAACTGACTTCGTAGGTCCACTCATTCACAGGGAGGACAGAAGCTTCAGAGTTCTAATTAGGTTCTTATGCATCCGAGGGGTGGGAGCAGGGTATAGCTTTGATTTATTCTCAGATTTATATTTGAAATAACTTCTCTGAGGACATGCTCCTCTGTGAAAGACTCTGAGTCCCCAGGACATAGAGCCCCTTCAAAAGTCCCTCTCTGCCCACTCCTTGGACATCGTCTTCTACTTTTCTGGGGATTCTCATGTGGCACCAAGAGCTGAAGCCAGCGGAGGCAGGGTTAGAACTTGGCAAGAGGAAACTGATCATGATGATTGTCTCCAGATGATTGTCTCATTGTCTGTAAGAGCCTGGGGCCCCAGTGTGCCCTGCTGCCAGCTGAACTTGGTAATAAGACCTCATCACTCATTTATTCACTACTCATGGGGATGGGTGAATTATGATGAAGCCTGCTTTCTGTGCAAGATCCTATGATGGCTTCAAAAAAAAAGGAAATACAGTGACCTTACAACTTAGGCTTCCCTGGTGGCTCAGAAGGTAAAAACATCAGCCTGCAATACAGGATCCCTGGATCAGGAAGATCCCCTGGAGAAGAAAATGGCAACCTGCTCCAGTATTCTTGCCTGGAAAATCCCATGGATGGAGGAGCCTGGTAGGCTACAGTCCATGGGGTCGCAAAGAGTCAGACACGATGGAGCAACTTCACTTTACAACTGAGGAGGCCACAGTGGACCAGGATGGGTGTCTGTTACAAGCGCAACAAGGAACAAGCAGCATAGGAGTGAGATACTGGTGGCAGGCTGCAGGGGTGGGGAGTGCGGCTTGAAGGTGGCAGTCAGGGAGAGTTTCCAAATGTGTCAGCTGAAAAGGCTTCCTGAGATCCATGAATCCAGGTCCATGGTGGGCTCTGTGTCCGAGCCAGAGGCATCTGTGCCTGGTTCCCCTGGCCTCCTGATCCAGTCCGGGGGTCCAGCACACCATTTCCATATAAGTCCTTCTCCCCAAAGATGGGTCCCAGCACCGAAGCACTGCCTTTGGGGGAAATATCAGACACTGGTAGAGCAAGTGATGAGATGGCTCATGGGGCAGGAGGGAGCCTGACAGGGGTGGGGCGTCAACAGTGCTGCCCCCAGACCCAATGAGCCTTTGACCCAACAGAAATTAGTTCTGATTTCTCCTGGTTTCTGTGGCCAGATTCTTTACATTTAGGTTCATTACTGCAGCCTGTCTTTCTACTGATCCCCCTCCTCTTCTCCTGCAGACTAGATTAGATTCTCATCAAAAGTCGGGGGGTGGGGCAGAGCGTTTATGCAGATGAGTCTATGTTAGGGCATCCACAGTTAACCCGGTAATATACACTTCCATCACCCTCCGTGGAACCCTCCGAGGATCAATGTAAGGGTTTAACTACCACACAACGAAAAAACATATATTCCTGCTGCCTTGGAGCAGCCATCGGGAGGCTGTGTATATGTTTCCCTCATTATTTGGATGTGCCGTTTGAATGTTGTGATCAGTGATTCAGTGCACATGATTCATCAGGAAGACATTTGCTCGGCAGACATGTGAGGAGCTGTCTGCCTCTTCAATCTCACTGACAGGGCAAAAATGCTGATTTATAGTAAATCATTAAAATCTGCTTATTATGGCACGGCTTGTTCCTCTTCCCCACTTCAAGCCCGTAACTTGATCTGCATCGTGTCTCTTACAATTTTATACTACAGCAAGCAGTTATTTAAACAAGAGGGGAACGATCCTTAGTCTTTATTAGTGCATATGAAAGGATATTTTGTTTAAAGAAGACTAATTAAGAATTCAGACTATTTTCTTGCTCGGTATAAGGGGACAAAAAATAAAGATTTAAAACATCTAAGCGGCACAAAGAATGACTGTACTCAAACAATACTTAAAAATGATGATTTGGTACATATTTTAAATCATCATAAAATATCAGTTCACATGCTGCCAAAATTATTGGGAAAGCAGGGGCCGGGGGCTGGTGGCCTCGGAGTTTGAATTGGAGGAAGGCCATGTGGATCTCTCTAAAAATTAATACCAGGAAGAGGATAATGGTATGACTGTGCCCAGCTCAAATATTGTGACAACGGTTCCATTGCTTTAAAAATCATTTGGAAAGTTTTGCTCTATAAAAGGAGAGATTTAAGATTTGGTGGAAACATAACATGTTTCCGTGTTATGTGTTGCTTGCTAGGTAAACAAAGAAATAACACAAAGAGGTCTATATTTCGTATGTGTTACTTACAGTAAAGAAAAAAAAATTTAATTTGATGCCTGGGGACAAAAATCCTTGCCACTGAATTACAAAGAAGTGAATAAACTGACTCAAAATTAATCCATACAGATCTGTCCCCTTAATAAGACTAATTCCGGAGAACAAAGCAGAGCATAATGCATTTTAAATTAAGTTGGAAAATGCATAATTTATATTTGTTTTATTTCTTCATATTTTAACACAGGTGCGTTCCAGAATGCTAAGAACCAGAGGAGAAGGGCATACTTCTGTCCGTGGGTTTATTTATTTATTTTTTCACTTTTTAAACTGAACTATTATTTCTCCCCTTGTTCAGGAAGTGAGAGCAGACAGCAGTAGACCGAAAACATGAACACAATGACAATGGAGAAAGTGAGTATGTTTGGCTAAATTTAATTTTAAGAGCTCCTAATTCCTAATACAACATTCAGAAACAGAAAAAAAAAAAAAAAAGACTTGCATTAATCTGAATGAAAATCATGTTTTCTTTTGTCTCCGTGTCATGTTTTCTTTTCTCTCCTCAGGAGAACCTGGGGAGGGCAGGGGAGCTCAATTGAAGAAAGGATGAGGGATCACCAATGGGAGGGGTCCATGGAAGCCCCTCTTTCTGCCCCGCCTGCCCAGGAGGCTGTGGGGGGAGGGGAAGCAATGAAAAATGCCCAGAGAGGTGGGCACAATCCCTTGTAACATTTTGGCTGTATCGAGGGACAGCTTTCTCTTTTTTTCCAACCAGTATTCCCTTCCCTTCTGTATATCTATGAGTCTTCCCAGGTGGTGCTAGTGGTAAAGAATCTACCTGCCAACGCAGGAGACACAAGACACGTGGGTTTGATCTCTGGGTCGGGAAGATCCCCTGAAGCAGGAAGTTGCAACCCACTCCAGTATTCTTGCCTGGAAAATTCCATGGACAAAGGAACCTGGTGGGATACAGTCCATGGGGTTGCAAAAGAATCGGACATTGCTGAGCACACACACTCTGTATATCTACTCCACCCTCACCTCAACTGATCTCAATTTGGATCCCTCCCATTAGTTTGATGGCATACAAAATTTATCAAGCCCATGGCTTTAAGCTTAGTTTAACTCATTTTAGCTCTCTCTCTCTCTCTCTCTTTTTTTTTTTTTACAATTATTGGTTTTGTTATTATATTTTTAAATTGCAAACTAGACAGAAATACATACTAAAATCATATTTAATGCTCTACTATTATTCTTTAAAATAAATGGTTAAAAGATACCTTTGCTAATAATTAAATTGTTAGGAAAATGTAGGTGAAAATAAAACTAACACTGCTTAGTTACTGAGCACCTCCCAGGTAGCTAGGTAAAAGCAGAACAGACATTGTCACAGGGCGTGGCCATTCCCTTTTAGACAAGAGACCACCGTGCAGACTTTTTGTGAGTCTGGCTTTAGGGGCTTGACTCTGACTCCCTGGAACAGCTCAGTACTTCTTTGACTTATATCCAGAGAAGGACTGTTAAAGGCAATGACTTTTGCCTTACTCAAGCTCCACGCCTTGCTTCTGCAAGGTTGAATGGCATACTACTTGAGATAGAATATTCCAACAGGTTAAATTTAAGGTTTGGGTATATGAGAAAAAGTGTTAGTCATTCAGTCACGTCCAACGTTTTGAGACCCCATGTACTGTAGCCTGCCAGGCTCCTCTGTCCATGAGATTCTTGAGGCAAGAATACTGGAGTGGGTATCCATTACCATCTTAAGGGGATCTTTCCAACCCAGAGATCAAAATTGTGTCTCCTTCATTGTAGGCAGTTTTTTACTATCTGAACCACCAGGGATTGAGTATATGAGAGTGAATTACAAACTGGATGAATTTTTATTTATATCAAATATTGGTATTTGATAGATTACCAAATAATCTCCATAGACCCCTTGCCCAGATAGGCCCCATTCTCATGTGGCTGATGGAAGGGCCTCCCAGGGTCCTTAATATCTTTGACTAACATGCCAAATGTCCATGTCTGTTGGAACTTTCCTTGTTTTATCCATGGAAATTTTCAGGAATATTTCAAGAGAGGTGAGGTGAGTCAGGTACAACCCACAATTGGCCATTTTAACCTGAGGGTGCCTCATGCATGCCTTCACTGTTTTAATTCTGATGACAGTTCTGAGATAGTTATCACAATTGTCCCCCACCAATATCATCTATTCTGTATAGTAAAAGCTATAGTTTTTCCAGTGGTCATGTATGGATATGAGCGTTGGACCATAAAGAAAGCTGAATGCTGAAGAATTGATGCTTTTGAACTGTGATGTTGGAGAAGACTCTTGAGAGTCTCTTGGACCGTAAGGAGATCAAACCACCCTATCCTAAAGGAAATCAGTCTTGAATATTCATTGGAAGGACTGATGCTGAAGCTGAAACTCCAATACTTTGGTCACCTCATGTGAAGAACTTACTCATTGGAAAAAACACTGATGCTGGGAAAAATTGAAGGCAGGAAGAGAAGGGGATGACAGAGGATGAGGTGTTTGGATGACATCACCGATTCAATGGACACAAGTTTGAGCAAGCTCCAGGAGTTGATGATGGACAGGGAAGCCTGATGTGCTGCAGTCCATGGAGTTGCAAAGAGTTGGACACGAGTGAGCGACTGAACTGAATATCATCTATAAGACAGGGGCTCTAGGTAGCTACTGTATTAGGATTTGATCAAAACAGACCCCCAGATAAGGCATTGAGATGTGATCCTAGGAAGGAGAAGGAGGGAAGAAGCATGGAAGGGAGGGAATCAATAGAGGGTGTTAAGGAAAGGTTACCATCAGGACAGTTGGGAACAGTGCCGTGGACCCATCTCAGAGAGGTACAGGAGAGCCTGTTGGAAATGCAAATCTTGCTCTCTTCTCCCCACCAAACCCACTAAATCAGAGTCTCTGGTGGGGGACCCAGAAATCTGAGTTTAGCATGGGCTAACCACACACTGCACCTGCACTCTTCCTCCATCCCTGTACTTTTGGTCTGCCCTATGCAGGAGCCAAGCAGTGTCCCAGGCCAGACCATAGCTCAGGCAAAGAGATACAGAAATCCACATGCCTGAATGGGAGGTGCACACAGCACCCAACTTGTGGGTGGGCCTAGAGAATGTTGGGGTGCTGACAAGGTCTGCTTCAGAACCCCTTGTCTAGGTTATGACAACTGCCAAGTGGAGGTCTCTCCTCAATTCCCAATTCTGGATACTTACCCCTGGATGTCTTCTCCACACAACCCAAATGACTCTTGGTCTTCCCACTCCATTTTGCTCCTCATCACATCAGTAAGGACCCACCAATCACTCCGTTATTACAGCCCAGACCTGGATCCTACATATGCTTCCCTCTCCTCACTTTCTCAACCAGACAGGCCATCGAGTGCTGCCCATTCCGTCACCTTCTTAATATCTATTTTTTCCCTTAATTTCTCTCCCTCATCACCGTCACCCTTGACGTGGAGCCCTCGTCACTTCTGTTTCCCACTTGGCCTCCTTGCCGCCATTCTGATGCACATTGACCCTTTCCTTACCTCCAAGATTTCCTTTAAGCTCATATCTGATCATTTGGCTCTCCTGTTGGAATCTCTTCCTGGCTCCCCTTGTGCCAGGATGAAGGCATTAACCTTGACCCACTGGCAGCCTCTAATGGTACCCACACTGAACCCAACAACTCCCAGAGAAGTCAGGCTCCCTACCACCCCAGGCCTTCTTCCTCTGCCAGGCTCATTCTTCCCTCTCATCTCATGCTCACTTTCTTTCCTGAAATCTCATGTCCTGCTGTAGGGTGCCCTTCCTGTCATCCCCTGCCCCCTTTTGGCAGGGCTCAGACTCCTCCTTGGGGTGTTCCAGAGAGATCTGTGGGGTATCCTCTCTTAGCACATATCATAATGCAGTGTTCTTTCCCAATTGAAACTGACTTTTCAATTGGCAGCACCAAGAACAGTACAGGCATGTAGTAGGAACTCAGTAAATCATTCAAATGAATGAATAAATAAGTGAAGAAAATGTGGCTCAGTAAATATTCAACCAGAGTTAGTTTCTTCCTCCTTAAATTCTCTGCTCTTGTCACATTAGGCAAATGCCTAGTCTGTCTTTGGGAAGTCTGGTTAATACCAGGCCATGCTATACCATGGGCTGGTCTCTGGTCACAGTACTCCATTTTGCCCTTCAATTTCTATCTCAACAGGCCTTTATGGTGCACATTTGCATCTTAAATCTTGTTTCAATTTATTTCAAAGTTCATATTTCTCATACTTGTTTCTGAGAAATAACTATCGTTCATCATGATTAAAATTAAATTCTGGCATTTCCCTTCGACTATGTCTATTTATCAAGATAGTCTCCTCCCAGGTTCACGGAACATAGGAACAAGATGGGCATCTTTGCTCTGTGACTTCACAGGAGCCATTAGCATCACTAATAACACCATTTCCTTCTCTGTTAAGAAAGTCATGAAGTCTAGCTTGATGATGTCTTTAAGAGCAGACAAAGGAAGATGTACCCACACATTACATTGCAATATACATGACCAATGACTGCCAATTGAAAAGTCTGCAACGCTTCCGTCTAGGCCGATATTGGCATATCTTTTCATTCTGAAAAGAAACAGCTTTACAAAGATGTATCTAAATTGATGCAATGAACCCCAAGCTGCTTATTTCCACATTTCTAGTGAGTGGTTAGAGTCTGCATCTGAATTAAGCAAAATTAATCAAAATAATCTATAAACGACTACTTTTTGTGTCTAGGTTAAAAGGTACTGAAGACTTCTGGTTTCAGCTTCAGTATGAAAAGCTCTTGGAAGCTATTATTCCTGTCCTAATGATAACAAAAGTAGGAGTAAAAACTAAAAATAAACAACTTTTCTTGGATCAGAGAAATGAAGTCATAAGACAGAGCCACTCTGAAGTCTTGAGAGACAGGTGCATCCAGAGAGATACAGCAATAGAAACCTGCTTAACTGTAGCTGAAGCCACTGGAGTATAAACTGGTAAAAACCCTAAGTGACAACTTTGCTGGAGACTGAGTGTGGACTGATATGAGAGTGAGAAATATCTGAGGCTGAAGTCTTAGGGAGGCCACCACAGCTTTCTGAGCTTTATCACCAGGGACCCCGCCAGGTTCTCATGGTGAGTGGGAATAGAGAAAGATTCCCTCATGGCTCTGGCAGCAGGAAGGGGGATCCTAATCCATGTGTAATACTCCCCAAATCTTCTCCATATCAAAGGACTACTTTCCAGGGGAAAGAAATTGGCCAGAGCACAATTCTGAAGCTTTTGCTGCAGCTGGAGGAAGGGCATTTCTCTCCACTCAAGGCCCCACCAGCCTTGGACAGGCTTCAAGGAAATTGCTTGGGAATGCTACAACCAGAGAAGCAATTAGACAACGAGGAGGAAAACTATGCCACCCAAGAAATACTTGTGGAGGTCACAACACTGAGAAACACTACAGTCCTGAGATTTTATCAGAAGATTATAGAATGATCCTCTTCCCCATACCTTATCCCCCAACCACCAAGTACTAATGCAGTTAATACAGTAACAGTGGATTACAGCTCTCTAAGTTGCAAGATGCAGACTCTATCTGAGGAGGATTACATAGGGAAGCCCGAAATTGAGAGGGAAGACACAAACAAGAAGACTGGAAGAATGTGAAGCTTCTGGTATTTACATCTGGAATAAACATTAACCACAGCCTAGATCCTAGCTATAGAAGCATAAATCCTCACACTGAAGGCCAAGTTACATCAGCTTCTACTGCCCATTACATGCCTGACTTTCAGCAAAGCATTGCAAGGCACACTAAAAAGCAAGGCGAAACACAATCTGAAGAGACGAAACAAGATTTAGAAAGAGGCTCAGTTATGACACAGATTTTGGAATTATCAGACAAGGAATTTACAACAAGTATGAAGCCAGATCTAGTTATCTTTTCAAGCATTTAGCACCATACTTCAATCTTTGTTTCTCTAATTTTAGAAAATTACTACTAGAATTAATGTCTTCATGTACACATTTAGAATAACAAAAAGGCACTAAAAGAAGATATAATCCAGAAAGCAGAAAATAAAAGAACATGTGAGGCAAGACTACATCATCAGGAAAGTTGACTGAATGAAGATCCTTTAACTCAGTAACCAAAAAATAAATGAATTCATATTTCCTACTAAAGACATTTGTTTTCTCTGCTTAAAATCTCTAATTAAAAAACTTAAGCTTAAAATTTGATAAGCAAAGATCACCACTATAAAGATGGCTCCCATTCTATGCACTCTACAAGCATGGACCTACCTGTCTTTTGCTTGGGGGAGTAGTTTGACCACTGTGGGGCTTACACTGGCTGTCAGTCCAAAGGGAAGAAATCTGTGTTTCCTGTGAAAATACAGAAAACTACTCTTTAGCCTGGAGTCTTTCCTCCCCCCGCCAGATCTGCAGCCTTGTTTCCTCTGTGTCTCTTGCTTCTTGCCTATTTGTCACCCTGTCCAGCATCCACAGGTTTATGAGTAAGGCCTTTCCATATTTCAAGGAATATTCCATTTCCATGGCATCTGAATCATTTCTGACCTCAGAAAATGAGAGCAGATTGTGACTGTGAGATGTCTTGGATTATGAGATGTCAGCTTGGCTCTGCTGCTCTTGCTTGAGGTTGGGACAAGCATCTCCCAGAACAGCCTGGGAAGGAAGAAGAGGTTGAGGCAGGCAAAGGGACAGACTGATGCAGAGCTACTTCATGGGTGCAGGGAACCAGGGTGACTTCCCTCTACTCTCACTCTACACCTAGCTTATCGTCCCAGAGCACCCACCAAGACCACTGCACTGCTTGGCTGCATGCATGCAGAGGCACCGTTCTCCCAGAAAGGGCTCTTTCAGGACTTCTCAATGAGCTCCCCATGCAGCATCGCATGGCTTCTGCCACACCTGTGGCCACATTCTCTACATAAGCTATGGGTGGTTGTTGTTGTTCAGTCACTGAGTTGTGTCCGACTCTTTCATGACCTCATGACTGAAGCCCACCAGGCTCCTTTCTCCATGGGATTTCCCAGGCAAGAATACTGGAGTGGGTTGCCATTTCCTTTTCCAGGGGATCTTCCCAACCCAAGGATAGAATCCATGTCTCCTTTACTGGTAAGCAGATTCTTTACTGTTGAGCCACCAGGGAAGCCCAAGTTAGGGGTAATTATGGCTTTTTAGATTTTCCCACAAGCTCTAATCTGTACAGCTAGCCAGCCAGGTTAAAGAGGTCAGTAATGGTCTCTCTAATCCTCCAACTTTCCCTACACTTCACCCTTCAATTCCCCTGATCCTCTCCTATCCATATAACTTTTCATTTTTTCTTAAAAACTATGGTAGTCCTGTTTTTCTCACTGAGCCCTGAAATATGCCATAGATTTTGAATGTGTTTCACAATATTATCCTCACTTTTTGTATTCAAACCCAACAAGGATGGCCAAGAACCTATGGGTCAATCTCCTATTTGAATATGAGAATAAAATAACTAGTGAAACTACCAGTGAAATACAATGAGCAGCATTTTAAATGAATTATAAATTATAACCAAACAGGATTTATTCCAGGAAATGCAAAGTGGTTTAACAGGTACAGATTATATTAACATATTAATATAATTAGTAATATTAGACCTGTCCATGAAGTTGCAAAGAGTCAGACAGGACTGAGCATGCAGACAACAATGACAACTGATTTCAAGGCGGGGGGTGGGGGGATAAAACAAAAATAAAGATAATATCCTATCAGGCAAAGATGATCTATCTTACATTAACATTTAACATTCTTCCAAAAGGTAAAACCTTGGAAAAAATAAATCCCTATTCAGGTTTGATGGACTTTGGTGGTTTGTGAAAATCTATGGGGGCTGGGAGAGTTTTGAAAGCTTAGACACTTGGGAGTCTGGGTGTGGGTGCACATTTATTTTTATCTGAAGGACAGAATGCACATTTTTCAGCAGATTTTCAAAAAGGCCACGACCTTCCTCACACTCAAGAAAAATTAGGTAATTAAAAACCACTGCACTAGGGGCCTTCTCATTAAAATCAAGAACAATATCACTAATATTAGCCAGTAAAATTGCACATATGAGAGAAATAAGAGGGGAAACTAAGAGAACAGATGATACTATCATTACATGCCAATAATATGACTGTACTGCTTATAAAATCTATTATTCCTTCATTCCCAAATGTAAGACTTTTTAAATATCAAAATGCATTTTTTAATAAACAATGTATTCATTTAACATGGCAATGTTTCTTTGATTTTCTTAAAGAAATGATATTTAAAACTTTGATCAATCTAAAAGGTGATGGTTTTTAAAAATCATGAAAATATAGTTTGAAAAAGATTAAGAAAGTTCTGAAAGTTATCTAGTTGCAAAATCAAAATGCAAAAAATCAGCTATCTTGTATGCCAAAAATAACCAAGTAGAAATGAATGAAAACAAAAATCTATTCTCAGTAACACTAAAATATATAATAACTAGATAAATGTTATTAACCAGAACTATGAAAAACTTATATGAATAAAATGTTAATGATGCAAAATATGTAAGTCTTTAATAAAATATATTGAGTCTTGATTAGGAAATATATTAGCTTTTAAATATTATAAAGGTATCAATTTTTCCTATATTCATCCATAAGGTTAATAAAGATCCAATAAAGATCCCAGCAAAGCCTTTTTTTTTAAATTTTAGATTATTCACTTATTGATATGAATGATGTGTGATAACTTAAAGCATTAATTCTAACATTAATCTGGAATGAAAAAGATAACATTTTTAGAAAGAATGACTAATAAGAAAGAAATTGTTCTACTATATATTAAAATAAAAATCATTTCAAAGCACCATTATCCTGGTACAAAGTAAAACGAATTAGATAATTCAGAAACTGGACCCAAGATTATATTATATGTTATGAATGGTATACCATATTTCCTGGACTCTAAGATGTATTGCTGATGGTAAGACACATCATTACTTTATGTACCAATAACAGGAAAAATTCCCAAGGTGAATCTGATAGGGGAACTCCTCTGACACCAAGGGCTACATCTTCTGTAAATGCCCACCAGAAGGAAAGAAAGAAACCTATTGTGCAGAATGGAACAAGAAAGAAATATTTGTGCATCTTAACCTTGGCACTGGGCAGAGGAGGAAAACATTCCTCCCCTGAGACTAAGAATTTGAGCCAATATCCATCTGGTGATGCAGAATGACGCCTAAGAGAACGCCAGGCTGCAATCTAAAGTGGTCTTGGGCCCATGGTGCCCCAGGTGATAGCAAGACCAGTGCAAACCTCTGGAAGAACCAGCCTTCAAGTTGAGCCAGCAAAGCCCTCAGACCTAGTAACTGTAAGTTCCCCCAGATACTGATGATGCCAACATTGGGAAAATCTGCATTTTAGAAGCAGTAGGGTATGGTGCTGTACTTAGTTGCTCAGTCATGTCTGACTCTTTGTGACTCCACGGACTATAGTGCACCAGGCTCCTCAGTCCATGGGGATTTTAATGGCCATCAGATATCCAATGATGTATGACTCTTTACGATTCCATGAACTGTAACCCGCCAAGCTGCTCTGTCTGTGGAATTCTCCAAGCAAGAATGTTAGTGTGAGTAGCCATGCCTTTCTCCAGGGAATCTTCTCAATCCAGGCAGGTTCTCTACTGTCTGAACCATCAGGGAAGCCCTTTTCCCTATCAGGGTATAGTAATGGCTATCAAATATCGAATGCACAAATTAAGAATCATACAATAGATGGTGAGAGAAACACTGCGGAATAATGTTTAATTAATTGGGAAGTTAAACACCAGGTAGACTGAAGATAAAATGGAAAACACAAACTCTCAAAAGAACTAGAAGGAAACAAACCTGAGAGTGGGAATTTGCCTTTCCAGTTACAGAAGAAAAGATAGGATGGAGCAGCATTGCTCTATCGGACTAAAACAAAATGTAAGATTTCTATCTGTCAAAAATGACCAAAAAAATGACCTTGAATAAATTAACATCAAACAAACCTGAAAAAAAATAGTTTCAAGTTTTATGGGAAAAAAAAGAGATAGTAACCTTATAACATCCTAACACTTCAATACATATGAGCATTTTCTCCTTGGCAATTTTTATTCTGGTGAAAAGATTAGAAACAATTAAAAGGGGGCAAGTGAATAAATTATGACTCATCTGTACTAGAAAACATGTTCTTGAAGAAAATTTATTGGCACAGGAAAATTCTGTTAAAATGTTAAGTGAAACAATGTAGGATATAAATTATAGCCAGTGTAACTAAGGTACTTATATTTCTCTTTCTCTCACTCACTTTTTGGATACATAGAGGAAAAGATGAAAACAAAATGCCTATCTGTTCATAGTGGGTGTCCTTGAGTGGTATTATGGGTGGTACTTTAGACTCTGCATTTTCTAAATTTTTCTTAGGGATTTAGCATATTAGGTTTCTACTGCTGCTGAACAAACTACCACAGACCTAGTGGCTTAAGTAACACATACTTATTATCTTATAGTTCTCCAGGTCTGAAGGGGCCATAATCAAGGCCTGGACAGGGCTTTGCTCCTTCCAGAGGCTCTGAGGAAGCAGTCTTTTTCTTGCCTTTGTCAGCTCCTAGTGACCCAGCATTCCTTGGCTCTCTTGGCCCCTTCTTTCTTCTTCAAAGTTAGCCACAGAGGGTTGAATCCTTCTTACCCCTAAATCTCTCGGACTAGGCTGGAAAGTTCCCCACTTGTAAGGATTCATGTGATTTGATGGGTCATCTTCCATCTCAAGGTCATAACTTTACTCACATCTGTAACGTCTCCTTTGCCATGTCAGGTAACATGGTCACAGGCTCTGAGGATTAGGGCATGGGAACCTATGGAAGCAGGTGGTATTATTCTGCCAAACACAGTTAAAATTAATAATCTTAGCACTGGAAGAATATGCACATACACCAGATATAAAAGGAAGAAAAGAGGTATGTGTTATCTTCATCACCATTATCATCCAAATTTGTGTCACCTTTATCAAAGTCTCTAATTAAGCCTTTGGGAACATGGTTTATTTAAACCAGGAGTCTGCAAACTATGGCCCATAGGACAAATCCAACCCACCATCTCGCTTGTACATAATGTTTTCTTGAAAAATAGCTAGTCTGACTTATTTGTTCATTGCCTTTGTTGTGTAAGTTCAGGAGCGAAGCTGAATAATTCCAGTAGAGACAATTTAAGCCATGGAGTCTAACATTTATTATTTGATCCTTTAAAATAAAAGTTCACTGTCCTTTGCTTTCGATCATTGCTTCACAATCTCCATTACAACTGAATAGTAGGCCCAGAGGATGCATTTTGCCTTAGAGAACTGGAAAGGTCTGCAGAGCTATCTGCCAATCCCACCTTTCATTGAAAAGACTCTGAGACCCAGACAGGTGAAGGGGGTCCCCAGGGCTCTTCCAAGGTTATGAACACTCTCAAGAAAGGCACTTGATTGAAGCTATCTGAGTCTCATCTACCACCTTCTGCTTTAACATTTTCTGGGCAGGTACCGAATCCCAGAAATGTACTGAAGTTGTATCAAATTAAAAATAAATAAAGGCAAATCAGTTCAGTCACTCAGTTGTGTCTGACTCTTTATGATCCCATGGACTGCAGCACACCAGGCCTCCCTATCCGTCACCAACTCCCGGAGCTTGCCCAGACTCATGTCCATTGAGTCAGTGATGCCATTCAACCATCTCATCCTCTGTTGTCCCTTCTCCTCCTGCCTTCAATCTTTCCCATTATCAGGGTCTTTTCCAATGAGTCAGTTCTTTGCATTAGGTGGCCAACGTATTGGAGCTTCAGCTTCAGCATCTGTCCTTCCAATGAATATTCAGGACAAATTTCCTTTAGGGTTGACTGATTTAATCTCCTTGCTGTCCAGGGGGCTCTCAAGGGTCTTCTTCAATACCACAGTTCAAAAGGATCAATTCCTTAGCACTCAACTTTCTTTATAGTCCAACTCTCACATCCATACATGACTACTGGAAAAACCATAGATTTGACTAGATGGACCTTCATCAGCAAAGTAATGTCTCTGGTGTTTAATATGCTCTCTAGGTTGGTCATAGCTTTTCTTACAAGGAGCAAGCGTCTTTCAATTTCATGGCTGCAGTCAACATCTGCAGTGATTTTGGCACCCAAGAAAATAAAGTCTGTCACTTTTTCCATTGTTTCCCCATCTATTTCCCATAAAGTGATGGGACCAGATGCCATGATCTTAGTTTTTTGAACACTGAGTTTTAAGCCAGCTTTTTCACTCTCCTCTTTCACTTTCATCAAGAAGCTCTTTAGTTCCTTTTCACTTTCTCCCATAAGGATGGTGTCATCTGCATATCTGAGGTTATTGACATTTCTCCTGGCAATCTTGATTCCAGCCTGTGCTTCATCAAGCCAAGCATTATGCATAATATACTCTGCATATAAGCTAAGTAAGTAAGGTGACAATATACAGCCTTGACATACTCCTTTCCTATTTTGTAACCAGTCTGTTGTTCCATGCCCAGTTCTAACTATTGCTTCTTGACCTGCATACAGGTTTCTCAAGAGGCAGGTCAGGTGGTCTGGTACTCCCATCTCTTTCAGAATTTTCCACAGTTTATTGTGATCCACACAGTCAAAGGCTTTGGCATAGTCAATAAAGCAAAAACAGATGTCTTTCTGGAACTCTCTTGCTTTTTCAATGATCCAGCAGATGTTGGCATTTGATCTCTGGTTCCACTGCATCTTCTAAACCCAGCTTCAACATCTGGAAGTTCTTGGTTCACATACTGTTGAAGTCTAGCTTGGAGAATTTTGAGCAATATTTTGCTAGCATGAGAGACGAGTGCAATTGTGTGGTGGTTTGAACATTCTTTGGCATTGCCTTTTCCTGGTGACTCAGCTGGTAAAGAATCCACCTACAATGCAGTTGAGACCCCAGTTCAATTCCTGGCTTGGAAAGATCCTCTGGAGAAGGGATAGGCTACCCACTCTAGTATTCTTGGGTTTCCTTAGCGGCTCAGATGGTAAAGAATCTGCCCCCAGTGTGAGAGACCTGAGTTTGATCCCTGGGTTGGGAAGGTCCCCTGTATGAGGGCATGGCAACCCACTCCAGTATTCAATAAAGACAAACAAGAAATACAAAATTTCTATGCACATGATAGGTATTGTGATGATTATGTTTATATATCAGTTTGGCTGGACTCCAGGTGCTCAGATATTTGATCAAAAATTATTCTGAATGTTTTGTGAGGATGTTTTGGATGAGAGTAACATTTAAACTGGTAGACTGAACAAAGCAAATTGCTCTCCCCAATGATGGTGAAAGTGAAAGTGTTAGTCATGTAGTCATGTCCAACTCTTTGTGATCCTGTAGACTGTAGCCCGCCAGGCTCCTCTGTCCATGGAATTCTCCTGGCCAGAATACTGGAGTGGGCTGCCATTTCCTTCTCCAGGGGATCTTCCCAACCCAGGGATCAAACCCAGGTATCCAACATTACAGGCAGATTTTTTTAATGATCTGAGCCACCAGGGAAGCCCCCAGTGAGGGTTGGGACTCATCTCATTTGTTGAAGACCCACATAGGACAAAAAGACTGATTCTACCCCCAAGTAAGGGGAAAATCTTCCTGTTTGACTACCTTTGAACTTGAACGTGATCAGCTCTTTCTGGGGCTTTGGCTTGCTGGCCTTTCGATGGGAGCTTACACTACTGATTTGCCTGATTTTCAGGCCTTTGAACTCAGGCTTAAACTGTCAGTTTCTCTGGGTCTCTAGTTTACCAACTCACCCTGCAGATCTTGGAATTTGCCCACCACTTCCATAATCAAGTTAACTAGTTCTTATGATACATGTCTCTCTCCCTGTCTGTCTCTCTCCATCTCAGTTCTATCTCTTTGAAGAAACAGAACTCTAGCTAATATACCTGTGACTGCATTATACCTATGAATGGTCCTGATGCAAGGACTTAATGTCCCTGTGGACCAGGGGAGTTTGTACCTGTGATGCCAGATTGTGGTCATGCAGAGAGAAGAACACAGACAGACTTAGAGGTACACCTTAGAAGACCCACTGTTCCAGCCAGTCCGTGAGGTCCAACAGATGAGTGCTATGACATGGCATGAGTATCCAGCTCATCAATCACTGAGCAGAACACCACATAGAGAAGGATCTCAATCATTATCTGCCCTTAGTTTCAGCAGTCCTATTACTCCACTGTCCTCTTCTGAGCTGTGGCTCTAGTTAGAGGGGATTTCATTAAATGCATATTGCAGTTTTATTATAAAAGTTATTAAGAATAATTTTTAAAATATTGATTTAAAAAAAATACAAGGAAACAAGACTTTTTTTTTTTGATAGCTGCTCAGTCGTGTCCAACTCTTTGTGACCCCATGGACTGTATCCATGAATTTCTCCAGGCCAGAATACTGGAGTGGGTAGCCTTTCCCTTCTCTAGGGGATCTTCCCAACCCAGGGATTGAATCCAGGTCTCCCACATTGCAGGCAGATTCTTTACCAGCTGAGCCACAAGGGAAGCCCAAGAATACTGGAGTGGCTATCCTATCCCTTCTCCAGGGGATCTTCTCAACCCAGGAATCAAACCAGGGTCTCCTGCATTGTAGGTGCATTATTTACCAACTGAGCTATGCCATAATTTTATTTTAGAGATTATAATTGAAAACAATTTCCTTATGTCCTCATGCATAAGCACATATTAATATATTCCCTATATTCTATTGTAGGTAATGCTCCCTAATTTAATTTATCCCTTCTTGCTCAACTTATAGGAATATAAAATATTCACTAATATTAATACATGAAGATGAATGCAGAGAAGGCAATGGCACCCCACTCCAGTACTCTTGCCTGGAATATCCCATGGATGGAGGAGTATGGCAGGCTGCATTCTATGGGGTCGCGAAGAGTCGGACCCGACTGAGCACTTCACTTTCACTTTTTATTTTCATGCATTGGAGAAGGAAATGGCAACCCACTCCAGTGCTCTTGACTGGAGAATCCCAGGAATGGGGGAGCCTAGTAGGTTGCCGTCTATGGGGTCGCACAGAGTTGGACATGACTGAGGCGACTTAGCAGCAGCAGCAGAAGATGAATGTCCTTGTCCTTAAATCTTTGTCTCTCTCCACCATTATGTCCCCATCATGGGTTGATGGAGAATTTTTGTTCAAGGAAGATGCACATATGAAGGCCTTTGATACCAGTGCAAAGTGGCCTGCATAGATCTGTTATGTCTGCTTCCTCTGGCAGACGCAGTGTCTCTTAGAAACCATGATCACTTCTGCCATGTCAGGCACACTCCAGGGCATTTTCACAACACAAGTTCACTTTAACATCACAGAATTCTGGAAAAAAACAGACATGGATTTTTGAAAATGAGGAAAGGGAGTAATTTGCCCAAAGTCATTCAACTGGAGAACAGGAAGGTGGGCCTTGGAACAGGCACAGAAAGCAGAGGGAGTCAGGAGGCTCACAATAGTTCTTCATTGTCCTCAGCGCTCCCGCTCTCCCCCTCTGCCACTACATCAGACATAGTAAAATGCACACACCCAACAATTTATACATAATATATGTAAGTGTCTGTTTGTGGTAGCTTGGCTCTCATAAAGAATGTAGCGTAGCAGATATATTTATATTTGTGTTTATTCCAATTTCAAAGGATGTGCAAGGTGTTGGCCAGTTGGACCTCAGATCCTTTCTTCACCCTCCCCTCTCTGATTATGTCTAGGATAATTTCCCCAGGTTCCTCTGTCAGCTGGGACCCTGGTGGGTTTGGCCTGTGGGAGGCCCAGGAGTTAGGAGAATAGGAAAAGACCCTTTGTTTGGTTACTGGTTACATCTCCTCTGTGACTACCTCCCACTGGTGGAGCCCACTGTGGTCCCAGGTGCTGCTGAATGACACTGCCTTCAGGATTTGGTAACACTAAGCCCTTCTCTCTAGCCTGGGCATGGGAGACGATTCTTATTGCTGCCAGCCCTTGGGTTGCTCTCTCTTCTCTGTTGGATTCTCAGCATTTCCAAGGTCAATGGAAACAAACTCTCTGTGGAACAAATTCTCTGCTTTCTGTTTTCTAAATTGAACCCTAGCAGATACACAGAACTTTCATATTCTATTTTGATGTGGTAGACCCAATTGTCTCAAATAGTTAGCTAACTTCGATAACTTTGAATAGCTTGTAGGACCCTATACATAACTGTGCAATAATGTTAAATGGTAAGATTTCTCTGAGTGCCCTTCCTGAAAAGGGATGGCAACCAGGGACACTGCACTCCTTCTGTTCACTTGCCCTTGCGAGTGTGCTAAGTTGCTTCAGTCATGTCTGACTCTTTGCAACCCCCATGGACTGTAGCCCACCAGGCTCCTGTGTCCATGGGATTCTCCAGACAAGAATACTGGAGTGGGTTGCCATGCCCTTCTGCATGGTATCTTCCTGACCCAGGGATCAAACTTGTGTCTCCTATAGCTCCTGCATTGCAGGCAGATTCTTTACCGCTGAGCCACCGGATCTCCCACACTGTAGGAGAATTTGTTTTTACCAGCTAAGCCACAAGGGAAGTCCAGTCCACTTACCCACCCATCTGCTTATCCATGCATTAACTCACACACCTAGTCCATCAACTCAACTACCCATTTTTCTACCTTCATTTATCTAACCAGCCTGCCACTCATTAAATCACTAACTTCAAATCACTCCGTCTTTCTGTGCATACATCTCTCCATGCCTCCATTCATCTGTCCTTCATCCGTCCATTCTCTGTTTATCTACCCACCTTCATTTATCACTTATCTATCTATCTATTCCTCCTTTAATTAGACAAGCTTATATTTCTCATTCTTGGCTCCAGGTTGAAACCTAGGGTAACGGAATGAATCAAGTTCAACTCCTGCTATGGAGGGACTCACAATCCAACAGGAGAATTGGCCATGTAAAGAGTCAATTGCATTAGAGGTGCTCAAAATAGTAGAAGGTGCTCAATAAAATATTTGTAGATTAAATGATTAGGCAATGCGAGCATGGAAGTAGCAAAGAAATGCCTTGAGTGTTCAGAGGTGGCAGCTACTCATGTGGTTCAGAAGGACAGGAAGAACTTCACAGAAGAAGGGACAATTTGAGCTGGCTTTGGATTAATCAGAAATGAATAAGATAAGGAAGTGGAGGAGAGTGTCAGCCCATGGAGAAGGAATAGCTGTATACAAAATAAGAGGTATGAAAAATTTCTAATAAATAGAAATCTACAACCTTATGCATTATTTCAAATAGGAGGGCTTTTTTGTGTATGTTAGTACACTCACTTAGGTACAGATGGGTTGTTTCCAGAATTTCATTATTAAAAGTATTAATGGATGTCATTGTGCCCATATATTTGCACCCTTTAGCAATTATCTCCTTAGAATAAATTCCTAAATATATGGATTGCTAGCTCAAACATGTGTTTCTTTAACAAAAACAAAAAGTTGACTTCAGTCTGCAAACTCCAGAAAAGAATACTAATTTGCAAGAGAATCTCAATTTTCTCACATTTCCTGCTATTTTGGGGTTTTACCAACCTTTTAGTCCTTTACAATATGATGAGTGAAAAAGCATGAGTCAGTTTTACTTTTATTAGCACTTTTGATTACTAATGAGAGAGAACACCCAATGATATGTATTGGCAATTTATACATTTTATTTTGTCATTTGTCTTTTGTATCCACTACTGAAGTTTTGACTGAACAGTTTCCTCCTTTGGTTTATAAGCTTATTTTTTGGCAAATTAGGGTTATTAACTTTTTCTCAGTAATATGTGTGGCAACTTTATCTTTTGTACTTTGTCACTTTTATTTGTGTGTTTTTTCAGTTCATAAATCAGTTTCACTTTTATCCAGTCAAATCTATCAAATTTTTGTTCACTCTGAAGTTTCTGGCTTTCTTGGAAAATCTATGTGGGCTTACCCTACCACATTATAGATTAGTCAGCCTTATTTCTTTTATGGTTTCTGTTGAAAGAAGTAAACTCATGATGCAACTTAATCACCATTGGTTGATCAATTAATCCACATCCTTAATCTCTCCTCCAGTGTTTCGAGACGCTACTTTTATAATGTATTAAATTCCTCCATGCACTTGGAACTATCTCAGTACTATTTTTTCCATGATTCTGAAGTTTCAGTGTTTGTTGTGTACCTTGCTTTCAATACAGCCCTCTCCTCAGGGATCTTGAGCCTGTGACCTCAAATCCACATTTCTAACAAGCACCCCAAATGATTCTGTTTAGACCAGTCATTCTCAACCACTAGATGCTCATTATAATCACCTAAGAAGCACTTACAAACTGGGAAGCTCAGGTTACATCCTATCTAGAACAATAGAATCAGCATCTCTTGGGCAGGAGGTGAGAGCTGGACATCTGTTTCTTTTTTCTTAAACTTCAAGATGGTTCCAATGAACAGATAAAATCACTCTATTTGCTTATGAAATACATCTTTGTACTAATGTGACCCTATTTTAGTTACTGTAGCTTTATTGTATGTTTTGTTAGTGAGAGAGCAAGCTTCCCATCACTTTTTTGTTTGTTTGTTCCATCATTATTACATGTTTGACTAATTCTGCAATCATAATTGCATATCTTTATTTTTAATACCTTTGATTGATTTCCTAATCACCATTGTAGCCTCTATGCTTATTCTTGCAAACAGCACTTACAACTATCTTATCTGTTTCTGAAAAATAAAATCTTGTTTAGATTACACTGAATTTATTCATTGAAGTATAGTTTTCTTAAACTATAGTTTAAAGCTGTTTTCTTAAACAGCTTTCCTAAACTCCCTCATCTTCAGCTTCAGCATCTATTAATTGGTGGTTTAGTCACTAAGTCTTGTCTGACTTTTGTGACCCTATGGACTGTAGCCCACCAGACTCCTCTGTTCATGGGATTTCCAAGGCAAAAATACTAGAGTGGGTTGCCATTTCCTTCTCCAATCTATTAATTAGGGAATATTAACATTAGTTACTTAGCCCCAACCTTAGATCGGTCATTGCCCCTGGGCCACAGGGAGCTGCCAGGAAGACACCCTACTTTTGTGGAGAGATTCTGTACCCTCCTCAGCCCATATGACATTACCTTGGACAAGGCATATGTCTGAAATTCTCTAGTTTGGTAGGTGGGAAATTTGCCCTGGAAACAATGCTCCCTCCATCACAGAAGTAGGCACTTGTGGTTGAGGTTGGCTGAGCCTAGAGTGAAAACTGGGAAGTTTGGGAGGCTTCCAAATGAGGCTTTATCTGGGAATGTACATTTACATAAACACCTTACAACAGAAAGAAGGAAGTAATACACTGTGTAGATAGACCATAGATAGATAAATAGATAGGTAGGTAGATAGTTTGTATAATATCCGGACTGCACATACCAGAGTGGATTTGTGCTGGAGGAAGTCTCCTCAGCTGTTGTCTTAGGCTCTAATTTGCGGCTCATTTGCCCCAGTCTCCCTCTGCTCTGCGTGTTCAGGGAGCCCGTGAGCTGGGCTGGGGATCAGAGCTTACTTGACACCAGCACCTGCACTTTGAGCAGAGAGGTGTGACTCCTCCCAGGATAGATCCCAACCTCACCAACCTCTCTCCCCTGCTTTCTCCCTTCATCCCTCAGTGGAGAAAGCAGACAAAGAATACACTGATTCTGTGAAGCCCACTTTGATCTTTGCCCCACGACACTTTTCCTGAGCCAGGCACTTGCTGAGACTTTCTGTTTTGCTGGGTTACCTGAGACCCTGAAGTTTTTCCTGGACATAATGTCCTGAGACTTCAGGACTGATCTTGGACGTGGGTGACAGATGACCCAGGAATAAAGAATCTGCCTGCCAGTGCTAGAGACACAAGAGACATAGGTTTGAACCCTGGGTTGGAAAGATTTCCTGGAGTAGGAAATGGAAACCCACTCCAGTATTCTTGCCTAAGAAATCCCATGGACAGAAGAGCCTGGTGAGGTCATGGGGTCACAAAAAGTCAGACAAGACGGAGCGACTTAGCACACTCACACATGCATAAATCACAATCAGCTTCCTTGGCTCTTCACCACTAGGCTAAGAAGCCCAAACCACACCCCAGACTTTGGGGGTCCTTGGGTTTTTTTCCAAGAAGGGATATGATCTGGACTGAGCTGAAAGCAGACAGCGGTGGAGGCTGGGACAGAGCTGGGCAAAGTTGGAGGTGGGAGGGAGGATGATGCAGCGGAGAGGCCTGCGAGGACAAAGGCATTGATCTAGGTAAGTGATCGTGAAGCCTGGGCGAGGAGGGACAGCAGTGCAGAGATGGAGCCAGAGGCTGACCCTTCCCTCAGCTCGGCTGTGCCCATACCCCTTTTGCTCTGCACCCGCTCTCTCTCTCTACCCCATGTCAGAACAGTGAACATGTGGGCTTTGATCACCCATCGAACTAGATCTTACCTCCTGGCCACACTGGCTGCTCTCCTCAGGGCACCCAGTTCTTCTTCGTTGCTCTTACTATATAAGCTTGCAAACCTCAGTGCGTGTCTTTCAGCCTCCAGTCTGTGCATGTATTCCTGGGTAACACCCTTGGATGCTTTCAGGGGCCAGGCAGCGAGTCTTGATGAGCTGGGAAGCAAGTGCCCTGAGTAAAAGGCTCAGCTGCTCATGGTCCAGCCAGCAGGAAGCCGAGGCCACATGACAAGGATTCAGATCATAAAAGAGCAACAGGAAAACACTTAAGAAAAGCTTAGGTGTTATGTGAAATCTTCTGATTTTTATTATTTGCCTCATGCTTTTGGTTTCTTTTTATTTATTTTAAGTGAGCATCTACACACACACACACACATTTTCACAGCAGAATGTGACTCTGCTCCAGAAGGATCCCTTGAGGACTCTTCAGTTCAGGGCCTGCAGACTCCAGTGCCTAAGTGGTACTGAGGCCTGGCCTGGCCTTTCCCCAGTGTGCCTGAAGAGCGGCCAGCTCATTGCTTCAAGGGTCAGGGAAGTAGGGTGGGCATCAGTTTCACTCCAGTCATCCTTCCAGCCTGCATCATTCCTCCTGGCTCAACCCCAGCACTCTCTCTCCAGACCGCTGCCCTTCCTATGCACCCTACCCTCCCACCAACCTTGAAGGGACCGACCCTTGCCTTTGCAAATGAGTGGGTAGGAACTGCTGTCCTCTGCTCTCTTTCTAGGGGCAGCTGTCACACAGAGGGAAGGTGTAATGACTCATCTTCTTGGGAACATGGTAAGACTCAGCCATCCAGGGTTTCTCTATCAGACAAGACAGTCTTAAAGTCACTTCTGTCCTCTACTGGGGTGAGCCAGACCCTGGTCCTGTGTGAACTGCCTAGGAAACCACCATTCCATCCCATCCCCACCACGCTCTGTGGCCCCAAAGGCTGAGACTTGGGGAGTCATATTAGGAGGCCCACTGTGGCTGTGCATCTAAGTCATGTTCTCTCCTACAGCTGTATCATCAGGGTCCTAATGCTTTGCCCAGAAGCCCTTTAATGGGTTCAGTACTTAGTCAGCCAGCCTGCTTATGGTTCCCAGAAGCACCCTTCTCAAGAGGACTGCCCTCAGAGTTGCCTGGCCTGGAGTTTCTGGAGCTGACATACTCCTTCCCAGGTGGGTAGGAGTGAGAGATGGGGTGTCCCCAGTCAGCCCATCTCAACGACATTGCAGGTATAAAGCCTGTGCCAACTCCTATATAACGAGGTCCAGGTGCTTTCTCTCTGCTGCACTGAGTGGGATTCCCTGAGCTTTACCTTAAAGCCAGGGGTGGGAAGTCATGGGGTCAGAGCAGGACAACTCTGGGGAGCTGAGGAGCCCAAGTTACCCTAGAACTTCCTATGTGCTCAAGCCGAGGCCAGCTTCTTCAGCTAAAACCAGATCTTTGCCTGGTTATGTCCCCTTCCCTAAACTGTGGTCTTTATCTGTCACTGGTCCCCCCCCCCCCCCGGAGCACTCCCCCAGGAAGTCATTAGCACCAGAATCCCCACCTCAGCATCTGCTTCCAGGAAACCTGACCCAACACAATGAGTAGAGCTTATGGTTCCATCCTCTGTATTTCATCTTCTGCATTCCATCCTTCTCTGTATTTCCTGGCTCAGGACTTGAACTCATGTCTTCATAAATGTGACTACTCAGATAACCCAGGCGGACTTTGACTACTCCCTAGTGATGCTGGGGAGTGGGGGTGGAAGATGAGTTCTTTTTTCTGGCTGATTATGGGGCATCCATGCCGTGAGTGGAGAGTCTGAATACATGAGCAGTGCTGCCCTGTTCAGGGATCTGATCCCATGCCTTCCCACCCCTGGCTTTGGGCTCTGATGAAATGGTTTTAGGGCAAAGCTCAGGGAATTCCTCCCAGTGCAGGAGAGAGAAAGCACCTGGAGCTTGTTATATGGGAGTTGGCACAAGCTGGGCATCTTTGCAGGCTCAGAAGGTTTATGGGAACTTCCCAGTATGAGGATGTTTACAAAAGTTGTGGTCCAGATGAGCCATCATGTTCCCCCCCGCCAAGAGGGCTCCAAGGAAGCCAGGCTTCTGGGCTATAGCAGCTATAAGCAGTGACATTCTTGGCCCCACCAAAGCCTGATGAGAAGAGGGGTGGTTGACCAACCTAGGTCAAGGGTAACTTTAAGATAATAGATGAGTCTTCTCCTGCTTTCACATCCAGCCTTAACTACAAAATCATTTTTTCGCAGGCTCCAAGGACTGGCCTTAAGAGTTTTTCTCTGCACAGTTGACTTGACAGCCTTATTTCATTTTGTGGTAACTTGTTGAAGTCAAAGAGGCTCTGAGAAACACAAAATTCTAGACTTAATGATGAGGAAAATGTCAGACCAAGAGGAAATACCCACACACACATGCATCATTTTTTTTTTAAATACACCTTTGCTTTTGTATTGAGAAGAGACAGGTCACCTTGGCAAGGACGCTCCGGAATCTCTCCAAGAGAATGGACTGCTTTTTTTATGAGCATGTTTCTTTGGCTATTCCAATTTGCATATTTGAAAAAACTGAAAAAGCAATTAATTCAAATCGAAATAACTTTCATGCTCAGAATTATGTTTATGGTCTTCCAGCAGACAAATTTATGGGGACGTCTGGAGACCAGGCCTCTGACACAGAATAAGCATCAATCTCTCTTGGAGACTGGTCGCAGGTTTATTTCTCAAACTTGTGCAGAATGAAGGAGCAAATCTAGAGTGTTTTAGACTTGATGATAATCACACACTTTAACACATTTAAATCATGCTGTTGCAGGAGGCAGCAACCTTGGCTTTTCTTAGAGTTCTAAGCAGGGCTGTTCCCAGAGGACGATCTTTCTTCAGAGAAAATAAGACACTGAGTTGGTTACAATCCCAAGGAGGATTTCTGCACTGGAAGGATTTTTTTTTTTTTAAATACAATTTACACAGAAGGGGCTGACTGCCAATGTGATAATTGAGAAACACCTGGTGAAAATGTCTCTCTATTAATTGACAATGGCTTTCTCCTCCCCAGTCCTCCTCCCTCAGAAAGAAAAAAAAATGTATGCAAGAAAAAAAAAAATTAGGCAAAGAGGGAGACAAAAAAAAAAAAAAGAACAATAACTAAGTGAGCTTGAGATGAGACATATAATGCTTAAGGCCCAAAGGAAATAAGGTGGGAGGTTGATGGGAAACATGGTCCTGTTGGAGCAACAGGAGTAGTTCTGATGATAGCACCCGTACTCCGAGAATGACTTATTTGGCTAAAGCGGAAAAGGCGAGAGAGTTCCAGAATCACCACTTTTAAAATCAATGTTCTGAATTTATGATAGTCTTTCTAGGCAAACTTGAGACTCCAGAAAATGGATGATGGAAATTCCACTTCAGTCACCCATGTGAAAGTCCCCAGGGCTTGTGGCCGCATCCCAACACCTGCCCAGATGCTTTGTTCTCACAGTGACTCCTAAGAATGCAGGCCCCTTTGCTGAGCACTTGCCCAGTGATAACCTGAGTGCATTGTGTCCAGCACAGATTGGAACAGGGGCTGGCTTTCAGGAGGTGGAATTTCTATATTGTAGCTGCCATAGTAAAAGATGTGCCTTTGATACCAGCATGGACTCACTCCTGGAAAAGATAAATAAATAGTACATGAACTTCATTCCTCAAAAGAAACTACTTACAGGGCCAGATTTGTGACTTTTGAATGTTTCACGCCAGCAGCTAGCTTAATGTCATGTAGCTAGTTGATTCTCAAAAAATATTTAGAAGATGAAAGAGAAATGGAAAATAATCAACTCTCTCTATACAAAAATATTTTCCTCCCTTACATAATTCTGGTTAAAGTCTTAGAGTTGAGATTATAGAACTCTATGACCTTGGAAATCCATGTTCCCTCTGGCTCTCATTGCCCCTACTCCAATGGATGGGAAGGATTTCCAGCCTGAGTATCTCGGGAAGCTTAGTGGTTTCTCAGAGGCACATCAGCTCAAGAGGAAGGTATAGACCTGCCTCCACTGCTCGTGTCCTGACTTAACTAGTATATCTATCTACTTTATTATTAGGATTATTACTCATCTCAGGGCAAGCCTACCTTTCATATTTATATTCTGCTCACTTCTTTGTACTCATTTATTTCTTTTTTGACTGAATATTTGGATGATAGTCAAAAAGGGACTCAATAGTACTTGGCACTAATATTGATGAAATGCGACCACCCAGTACCTAGTCTACTCCACTCCCCAAAGATGACTGGTAGATGAGCCAGCCAGTGTTCACATGCTTAGTCGCTCAGTCATGTCCAACTCTGCAACTCCATGGACTGTAGCCCTTCAGGCTTCTCTGTCCAGGGTATTTCCCAGGCAAGAATATTGGAGTGAGTTGCTATTTCCTACTCCAGGGGATCTTCCCAACCCAGGGATCAAACCCATGTCTCATGCATCTTCTGCATTGGCAGGCAAATTCTTTACAGCTGTGCCACTTGGCAAGCCTGATGAGGCCAATAGGAACCTCTTATCCAGGATGGAAAATGAAAGAAAACTGCAATTTCTCTGCCTGTTCCATCCATCCACTGCTAAAACCTACTTCCCTCTCTTCAGGCTTCCTTCCCTGTTTCTGATGTTTAATGTTCAGGCCCTACTGCTTTCTCTACTCATCCTTCTCATTCTCTAGCTTTATTTCTCTAATTCTGCTTTCTCATTCAGTATTTAATCTTCCTCTCACTTATTTTGGCCACTCTCTAGAAAACAATTCATTACTCCATTACTCATTGAAAGTCTTTTTTCCATCTTATTATTTTAATCATATATACTGAGCATAATTTAGATACAATAAAATTCACTAGTTCCTAGTGCATAGTTTGAACATACCATCACAATCAAGATGTAGAATACTTTCATCATTCTAAAAAGTTTTCTCAGCCTTCTTTACAATAAGTGTATTTTACCAACCTGGCCCCAGAAAGTAATCACTTTAACTAGTTTTCTCTTTTTTTTTCTGGAATTACAATATAAACAGAAATATATAATATGCAGTTTTGTATGTCTAACTTTGCTCATATTGTATAATAATTTTGAGATTCCTCTATATTGTTGGATAATCCCTGTTTTTTTCCTGAGTAATATTCCTTTATACAGATATACCACTGTTTTTTATTCACCAGTGGATGAGCACTTGGATTGTTCTCAGTTTGGAGATATTATGAATAAAGCTGTTATGAATATACATGAAAAAGTCTTTGTGTGGACATATATTTTAATTTATTTTATTTAAATAAATTTGTTTATTTTATATTTATTTTACTTTAATTTATTCTTCTAATACCTAGAAGAATTTCTCAGTTATGTGGTAATTATAAGAAATTGGCAAGCTGTTTTCTCAAAGTAGCTGTGTCATTTTGCACTGTCAACAGCAATGGAGGAGAATTCTGTTAACTCCAGATCTTAGTCAACACTTGGTATTTTCAAGTTTTTAAAATTTTTATTGACATATCTCTAATAGCTTATTTTAATTGGAGGACAATTAATTTACAATACTGTGATGGTTCAACAATTTTTTTTTTAATTTTAGCCATTCTATAGGCATGCAGTTGTATCTTATTGTGTTTTGAATAGCATTTCTCCAGACAGTAGAATGTTGCTTGCCAGGGATTAGAAGTGAGGGATATGAAGAGATATTGGTCAAAGGGCAAAACTTTCAGTTATAAGATGTATAGGTTCTGGAGATCTAATGTACAGTGTGGTGGCTGTGGTTAATAATACTATTTTATATATGTAAAATTTGCTCAGAAAGTAGATCTGAGGAGTTCTCACCATGTACACATTATTTAAGATGATACATGTATTAATTAGCTTGATTACAGTAAACATATATACATATATATCAAATCAGGAACTTATATACTTTAAAGAATATTATTTATAATTATGCATTGAAAGTGAAGTCACTCAGTCTTGTCCAACTCTTTGTGACCCCATGGACTGCAGTGCACCCACTTCCCTGTCTTTCACTATCTCCCAGAGTTTGCTGTAACTCATGTCCATTGAGTCCATGATGCTCTCTAACCATCTCACTCCTTGTTGCCCCTCAATCTTTTCCAGCATCAGAGTCTTTTCCAATGAGTTGGCTCTTGTGACCTATGTATTGGAGCTCCAGCTTCAGTATCAGTCCTTCCACTGAATAGTCAGAGTTGATTTTCTTTAGGATTGACTAGTTTGATCTCCTTGTAGTCCAAGGGTCTCTCAAGAATCTTCTCCATCACCACAATTTGAAAGAATCAATTCTTTGATGCTCAGCCTTGGATGTGGTCCAGCTGTCACATCCATACATGGCTACTGGAAAAACCATAGCTTTGGCTATGCAGACCTTTGTGGGCAAAGTGATGTCTCTGCTTTTTAACATGCTCTCTAGGTTTGTCAGAGGTTTCCTTCCAAACAGCAAGCATCTTTTAATTTCATGGCCATAGTCACCACCCTCAGTGATTTTGGAGCCCAAGAAAATAAAATCTGTTACTGTTTCCACTTCTTCCCTTTCTATTGGCCATAAAGTGATGGGACTGGATGCTATGATCTTAGTTTTTTGAATGTCAAGCTTTAAGCCAGCTTTTTAACTCTCCTCTTTCACCCTCATCAAGAGTCTCCTTAGTTTCTGTTTTTCTTCATGTTCTGCCATTAGAATGATACCATCTGCATATCTGAAGTTGTTGATATTTCTCTCAGCAATCTCGATTTCAGCTTGTGAGTCAACCAGCTTGATATTTCATATGATGCATTCTGCATATAAGTTAAATAAGCAGCATGACAATATACAGCCCTGACATACTCCTTTCCCAATTTCAAACCAGTAGGTTGTTCCATGTCTGGTTCTAACTGTTGCTACTTGAATCCAGGTTTCTCAGGAGACAAATAACAAACTCTTGTATTCCTATCTCTTGAAGAATTTTCCACAGTTTATTGTGTTCCACACACAGTCAAAAGCTTTAGCATACTCAGTGAGACAGAAGTAGATTTTTTTCTGGGATTCCCTTGCTTTCTCTATGATCCAACAAATGTTGGCATTTTAATCTTCGGTTCCTCTGCCTTTTCAAAACCCAGCTTATACATCTGAAAGTTCTCAGTTCATGGAACACTGAAGCCCAACTTGAAGGATTTTGAGCATTATCTTGCTAGCATGTGAGATGAGCCCAACTGTGTGATAGTTTGAGCATTCTTGGGCATTGCCCTTCTTTGGGAGCTGTGGGGCAATATCAAATCAAACACCCACACACATGCGCACACACATGTAAAAGGACTTCCAGAAAGTGAAGAGAGAATGGGACACAGAAAATATTTAGAGAGAGAATGATTAAGATTCTTTAAAAATATACACCAAAGTGATATACACCAAATCAAAGATCTGAGAAGCTTGGAGAACAAAAATCAAGATAAATTCCCGAAGCAAGAGCAAAAATGCCCTCTGTATATCATTGTGAAACTGAATTTAAAAAATGAAAAAGAGAAAATGTTGAGGGCCATAAGGAAAAAGAGAAATTTACTAAAGCAGCATTCTTGTCAGTAACTATGGAAGCCAGAAGGCAGTAGAATGGCATCTTTAAAGTACTGGGGAAAAACACTATTAACTCACAATTCTATATCCAGCTAGGATAACTTACCAAAGTGAGAGTGAAACAAAAGATTTTTAGGGGAAAAAAACTGAGATAATTCACTGCTAATCAACTGAAGCTACAAGAAATACCAAAACCCTTCAGGCAGAAGGAGCATAATATCAGAATGAAATTTCAGTCTACATAAAGAAATAAAGATCTCTAGAAACAACAATATATATATATATATAATTTTCCTTATTTTTAATCACTCTAAAATAAACCTGACTGAGTTGGAACTTAACAAGAAAGGAAAATACTAATAACAATTAGCACAAAAGAAGGGAGGGAGGAATTGTAAAGATACTAATGTAAACTTCTTAATTTATACATGAAGCATAATAAAATAATTTGAGTGTGATTAATTAAAGATGTATATTGAAACCATAGAGAAATCACTAAAATATTTAACAATAGTGGAGATAAAATGGAATTATAAAAGTACCCTTATAATCCAATGGTTAAAAATTCTCCTGCCAATGCAGAGGACATGGCTTTGATACCTGGTCTGGGAAGATTCCACATGACATGGGGCAATTAGGCCCATTCACCACAATTACCACAGCCTCCACACTCTAGAACCTGTGCACCAAAACTACTCAGCCCGTGTGCCACAACTACTGAAGGCCGTGCACCCTAGAGCCTGTGTTCTTCAACAACAGAAGCCACCATGATGAGAAACCTGTACACTGCAACTAGAGAGTATCCCCACTTGCTACAACTATAGAGAGCCTGCAGACAGCAAGGAAGGCTCAGCATAGTCTTGCATGCATGCTTCAGTCGTGGCCAACTCTTTGTGACCCTATGGACTGTAGCCTGCCAGGCTCCTCTGTCCATGGGGATTCCCCAGGCAAGAATACTGGAGTGGGTTACCATGCCCTCCTTCAGGGATCTTCCCAACTTAGGGCTCGAACCTGTGTATCCTGTAGCTCCTCCTTTGCAGGCAGATTCTTTACCACTGAACCACTGGGCAAGTTGCAGCACAGCCATAAATAAATAAATATCTTTTTAAAAAAGTACACAATCTAAAAGTATTCGTAATGAGGTAAAAAGGATAAAACAGTAGATGAAACAGAAAGAGTACAACTGGGAAAATGAGACACTTAAATCCAACAATATCTGTAACTGCATTAAAAATAATTTATCTTAATTCTCCCATTTAAGTGCAAAAAAATTATCAGATTAGGTAAAAAGCAAGATATTGTCTTTAAGAAATCTGCTTTAAGTATAAAGATTATAGATAGGTTAAAAATAAATGGATAGAAAAAAATTCAATATGCCTATACTAATTTTAAGAAAAGTAGAGTGGTTATATTAATGTCAACAAAATGAACTTTAAATCAAAAAATAATGTGAGTGATAAAGGAAGACATTACAAAATGGTAAAGGAAGACATTACAAAGTTCTTGGCAAATTTACCAAGAAGACACAGCAATTCTGAATGTCTCTGTACATAACAACAGAACTTCAAAATAGAGAATGGAGAAGCAAAACTAGACATATACATACATGGTAAATCAATATTTTACAATGGTACTAAGGTGATTCGATGGAGAGAAGAAGAATATTCTCCAAGATGATAGTCTTTCAAGAGAAATACTAGAAAAATTGGATATCTATATGGAAGAAATAAACAAATAAGAAATTTAACCCTTTTCTTACATTACACACTCAAAATGCATCATTTATCTAAATGTAAGAGGTAAAACTAAAACTAGAAAGAAATATGAATAAAAAGCTTTGTAACTTCAAATTATATAAAGTTTTATTAGATTTGATGCAAAAAACATAAAATAAAGAATGAAAGAGGGTAAATTTGATTTAATCAAGATTACAATATATTGCTTTTACACAAAGACATAGTTAAGAATGTGGGGAGGGGGAGAAGACAAATTTCTGGTGAGCCTGTGATTCAGTGGTTTTAAAATCTACACCAGAGTTTTTCACAATCAAGAATATTGACCATAGAAAAAGTATGTGTGTGTATAATAAAATGTAGTTACATGAGGTACAAACTGCAAATTAATAACTGCCAGCTGTATGCATAAATACATTTTTCTTATGTTCAGTTTTAATTAAACCAAAATTTTAAGGACTATAGTCATTCACTGGCAGAAAATATTTACAAAACGTATTTTTTTATCCTAAATGTATAAAAAACTCTTACTAGTGAATAATAAGTAAAGCAAATATATTATAAAAGGATACAAGATGCTTTGAAAAGGTGTTTTACTAACAGAGGATATACAAATAGCAAGTAAGTACATGAAAAGGCAATAACCTCACTTGTCATTGAAGAAATGCAATTTAAAATCACAGAGATACTACTGCACACTCATTAGAATGGCTGAAATTAAAAGGCGTGCAATTACTGAATGTTTCCAAAGATGTGGAAACACTGGAACCATCATGCATTGGCAACAGGGATGCAGAAAGGTATACCCATGTAAGAAAAAAAAATGTTGTTTCTTATTATGCTAAACATACCTACTATCTAAACCTACCACTCATCTATGTATTTTTGCAAGAGAAATAAAAACATATGTATACACAAAATTCCTATAACCACATATACTGTTATAGCACTTTTTTCATAATAGCTCTAAATGGAAACAACCAAAATGCCTATCAACTGGTGAAGAAATGAACAAATTGTGTTTGATTCACGCCATGGAACACTATTCAGTAATGAAGGATGAGGTATTGATAAATGCAATAATATGGGTAAATTTCAGAAACGTTATGCTAAGCAAAAGAAGCTAGACATAAAAGATTGCACACTATATAGTTTTATTTATATGATATTTTATATAATCAAACCTTTAGTAGAGAAAACCGATGAGTGGTTGACAGGGACTGGAGAAGGCTGACTGAAAAAGGCAGGAAAAAGTGGGGGGATTGAATAGAAATGTTCTATATCTTGATTGTACAGTGATTACCCAGCTATGCACATAATGTGTTACAATGAACTGTACACTTAAAAATGATGACTTTCATTGAATATGAATTATACCTCAATAAAAATCAACAGGAAAATACATGTAAATGTTAAAGCATGTGAGTTTCAATAACAATTTAAATAGCAACATAACAACTGTGATCAATATTTTTCAGTGCAATCCCAAAATGACTATATGAAACAATTCTTTAGTTCAACTTTCCAGTTCCCCAAATATGCCATAGTACATGATCAGTTTAGACATCTGTTGAATTTGTCCTGAATATTCACTGGAAGGATTGATGCTGAATCTGAAGCTCCAGTACTTTGGTCACCTGATGTGAAGAACTGACTCATTGGAAAAGACCTTCATGCTGGGAAAGATTGAGGGCAGGAGAAGAAGGGGACGACAGAGGATGAGGTGGTTGAATGGCATCTCCAACTTGATGGACATGAGTTTGAGCAAGCTCCAGGAGTTGGTGATGGACAGGGAAGCCTGCATGCTGCAGTCCAGGGGGTTGCAAGGAGTTGGATATGAATCAGTAACTGAACTGAACTGAGCTGAGACATCTGCTGAATGAATAAATGAATGATCACTGAATAAAAAGGAAAACCAAGACTATGAGAACACACAGAATCCGTGCTACATATAGTACCCACGATGGGGCATCCACATAAATAGAGGTGATAATGACTTAGGTTTCTGTAAGTAAATCACTCCAGAAGTATGTGGCTGAGCAGTCAGGCTCCATGCAGTTCTGATGGCCGCCTTTCTTGTTGTCATAGAAAGAATCAGCTTCAAGATTCACTGATAGATAAGGTGTACTTTTTATATTGCTGTTCTACTTCATTACTTTTTATTATCTGTTTTTAAATTTTTTTAGAATTTATTTTTTCTGTTATTTGCTTCCTCATTTATGTCTGTTTTTTTGTTTGTTTGAATGTAAGACTTTTTGTTTTGTCTTTTTAAAATATATTTATGGCTATAATTTTTTTCTGAGTTCTACTTTGGTCATGTTCACCTATTTTGAAGTGTAGAATATTTATTGTTGATCATTTATAACTTGTTCATGACTTGTTCATGTTTTCTTTAAGTTTCTTCCCTCCTGATCACCATCCCACATTCTTGTTCTCTTCTGATATTAATTTGTTAGTCAATTTTGTTATGGCCAGAGAAAAATGGCTTTAATAATTTTTTGTAATTTATATTAAAATTTTTATCTAATACCTTACACAACTCTGCAAATATTCCTTGGGTGCTAAAAATTGGGGGATGAGGAAGAGTGTGTGCATTCATGACCAAGGCATGTTATTTGCGTTAATCACACTCTGCATATCCTTTTGTATTTTGCATATTTTGGTTGATTTGATCTGTATTTGGTTGACTTGGTCTGTATTGTAGTTTGAGCAAGCTCCAAGAGTTGGTGATGGACAGGGAAGCCTGGCATGCTTCAGTCCATGGGGTCACAAAGAATCGGACAAGCCTGAGCAACTGACCTGAACTGATCTGTATTTCTCAGAAAGTTGTGTTAAAGTCTCTTATCTGTAATCAAGGATTTGTCCATTTTTCATTTGTTTAAATACCAGTTTGACTGCATCTGTTTTCTGTTTTGCTCTAGTAAATATCCTTATCTAAATTTCTTTATTTTGTAAATATCTAACTTGATGCACTTCTTCTGACCCCTTACTTTCAGCCTTTCTGTTCTATTTTGTAAAGGTCTATCTCTGAGGATGCCTACATACTGCATCTTATTTGATAACTAAATCTGGGAACTCTGTCTTCTGATAGATCAGTTGAATCCTCCAAGAAATAAACAAAAGTAACCTGCACCGTATTTATTGGGGGAGTACAGGTTAAGATAAAAGATGGAATTGGGAGGGAGGTGGGAGGGGGGTTCTGGAGGGGGAACACATGTATACCCATGGTGGATTCATGTCAATGTATGGCAAAACCAACACAATAATGTAAAGGAAAAAATAAATTAATTAAAAAAAGTGTCATAACCAGGAAAAGCCAAGGGCAAACTTTCTCTAGCAAAACAGATCTGCCCCTTATGGAAGCAGAGGGGAAGGAAGAAGAACACAGGAAAAAGAGTCTCTGACTCAGTCCACAGGTCCAGGAAATTTCCAACCTGGTTAATATGATACTGCAGCCCAAGCTGCCTCTAACAAGGCTCAGTGTTCTGTAAAACTGGTTTGTATGAGTATCCTTGGGAACTTTCCAGGGCAAGGTCAGCCTTGGGGGAATGTAGTGGTGGATTTGGAGAGGGCAAGAGGGGTTAGTCAGCCTCTATGTTCCTCTTTACAGGAAATCTGAGCAAATCCCCTAACACTGTTATTTAAATGCTTAGATTAATTCCTCTCCTTTTATGTTTTCCAATTTTTGTTTGTATTCCTTTCTTGCATTCTATTGGATTAACTTTTCGTTGTTCAGTTTCATCACAAGGTGATTTAGAAGATAGACATTTATGTTATTCACCTGGACATATTGTTTGCTGCATGTAGTTTTTAAAAATTCTGATTGGAGCATAATTGATTTAAAATGTTATCTCTACTCACTGGTGTGATACAGCTGGTCCTTATTAGTTATCTATTCTATATTTCAGTCCAGTTCAGTTCAGTTCATTTGCTCAGTTGTGTCCTACTCTTTGCGACCCCATGGACTGCAGCGTGCCAGGCTTCCCTATCTATCACCAACTCCCAGAGCTTACTCAAACTCATGTCCATTGACTCAGTGATGCCATCCAACCATCTCAGCCTCTGTCATCCCCTTCTCCTCCCACCCTCAATCTTTCCCAGTATCAGGGTCTTTTCCAATGAGTCACTTCTTCTCATCAGGTGGCCAAAGTATTGGAGTTTCAGCTTCAACATCAGTCCTTCTAATTAATATTCAGGACGGTCATCCTTTAGGATTGACTGGTTGGATCTCCTTGCTGTCCAAGTGACTCTCAAGAGTCTTCTCCAACATCACAGTTCAAAAGCATCAATTCTTCTGCACTCAGCTTTCCTTATGGTCCAACTCTCACATCCATACATGACCACTGGAAAAACCTTAGCTTTGACTAGATGGACCTTTGTTGGCAAAGTAATGTCTCTGATTTTTAATATGCTGTCTAGGTTGGTCATAACTTTTCTTCCAAGGAACAAGCATTTTTTGATTTCATGGCTGCAGTCACCATCTGCAGTGATTTTGGAGCCCCCCCCCAAATAAAGTCTGTCGTGTTAGTACTGTGTATATGTCAATTCTCATCTCTCAAATTATCCTTCCCCACTCTTACCCCTGGGCTTCCCAGATAGCAGGAAGTGGTAAACAAACAAACAAACAAAAACCTGCCTGCTAATGCAGGAGACATAAGAGATGTGGGTTTGATCTCTGGGTCAGGAAGATCCCCTGGAGGAGAGCATGGCAACCCACTCCAGTATTCTTGCCTGGAGAATTCCCATGATCAGAGGAGCTTGGAGGGCTACAGTCCCTAGGATCACAAAGAGTCAGACATGACTGAAGTGACTTTGCACGCACACGTGCACTCTTAACCCCAGGAAACCACAAGTTTGTTTTGTAGATCTATGACTCTACTTCTGTTTTGTAAATAGGCTCATTTGCACCCTTTAAAAAATATTATATATATATATATATATGTATATATATATATATATCATATGATATTTGTCTTTCTTTGTCTGACTTACTTTTGAAAAAACGATTATCACAATAATGCGTGGACCTGGCTGAAAAATCAAACGGTTCAGAAGCCCTTACTCTTGTAAGCAAGAAGTTCTGCTCCTATACTTTCAAATCCCAGCCTGTTTTTCCAGAAGTAAACTCTTAAATCTCTAAATCTTTTTATTGTTACTTCTAGAAATTTAATTCACCATTTCGACTTGTTAGCTATAGATATTGTCTGATAACTTTTTGCCATGTTTTAATGATGCTTTTATTCAATTACATGACATCTAGTAATATCTCTTTCCTTCTTCGAAAAATATTTTCACTTTTATTAATTTCTTTATTGTTCATCTCTGAGTTTGTAGCAAGTGTGTATATAATACTATGTGCTGTACTGCAAGGTGATCCAACCAATCCATCCTAAAGGATGACTGTCCTGAATATTAATTAGAAGTGTTTTAGATAGATTCACTAATTTAACCTGGTTATGATTAACACCCTCATTTTACAAATGGGGCAACTGAAATACAAAAAGATTATCTAATGTGTCCAAGATCACACAACTAATAAATGACAGAGATGGGATTCAAACGTAGAGACCGCAATGCTCTTAGCCATTATTCTATCCTCTCTGTCTCTATTTCTTATTTAATCAATGATAGGTTCAATTTCTGAATTAAATCTTTTGAATTTTAACTTTTAAAATGAGGATAATATTTCCACCTCCCAACCTCTTTCAAATGAACTTTTACTTTTATTTGGCCAAGGTTTATAATATTTGCAGTATAATAAAATTTGGATCTTCTATGTTTCATTTATGGGGTGAGTCTGCAAGTCAAAGGCTAATAAATGATGTTGATTTTATGATTATACGAATATTTCTGACAAAAGAACAAAGTAAAGTAATAGGATACATTTCTTTCACCCGGAGACCAACCTCTTGACCACAAACCACTCAAAGAAGAATGTACTCAAAGTCAAATTTAAGTTCATTCTTAAAAAAAATAACATCACCAATTGTCTTTAGCAAGGCCCATAGTTCTTCCAAAGTCTCAGTCATTCTGCCCCCAACTCCCACCCTCACCTACACCCCATTGCTCGCTTCATAGTATCTGATGCTTTGCGGCCCCAGGGATTATAGCCCACCAGGCTCCTCTGTCCATGGGATTTCCCAAGCAAGAATACCGAAGTAGGTTCCCACTTCCTCCTCCAGGGGACCTTCCCCACCCAGGGATAGAACTCACTTCTCTTGAGTGTCCTGCATCAGAAGGCGGGTTCTTTACTGCCTGGCAAGTTCTAATCATTCTACATAATCCTCCAACTATTCTTTTATTCTGGAGCCACCTTCCCACCCTGGTCTGGACTTACTGGTCTCTGTGCTTGGTGCTTGCAAGGAGTCTGGAAATAGGACATCATTATTTCTCAGTTTTGATACACTGTTTTCTGGATCCCATATTTTTCTCTTTTGGGTCTTGGTTTACTCTCTTTTGCTAGAGTCATCAAATAATTTCCAAGGAAAAAGTGTATTCAGGTCTGTGCAGTCTGAAAATATCTTTATTCTTCTCTCTCACTTGACTCATAGCTTGCTTCACTATATACTTCCAATTTGAAAGTAAATTCCCAAGTCACCCCAAGAACTTTGAAGGTTTTGCTCCATTTTCCTTTCTAGTGTCCAGTAGAGTTAGACATGTGATGCCAGGTTAATGCTTCCTCCTTTGTAGAGGATGTTTTATTTCTATGAATATACAAATATGGAAAATGAAATGACATTTTCATTTATTGTGGAGTACTTCAACCTGAAGATTCTGTTCTGGGAAATCTATTATATTTTCAATATAATTTTTTCTCCTCTGTTTTTTCAGTTCTCCATTTCTGGAATTCTTATTTGTCTAAAGGCATGACTTCAGGTTGGATCCACTATGCCTAGTGTTTCTTTTCTTTTCTTCTTTCTTTCCTTTCCTTTTCTTTTCAAAATTAGAGTATAACTGACATCTGTGCACATTTCCAAAAAAATTGACACATACATAGATTCATGCAATGACTCCCACAATTTGTAATAGAAGAATTCCATCACACAGAACCCTCCCTTGTTTTTATCTCTTTACAGTCACATCCACTCCCCACATCCTAATCTCTGACTACCACAGATTTCTTCTCTGTCACTATAGCTTTGACTTCTCAAGAATATCATTTAAGCGAAATCAGATAGTATGTAACCTTTGAAACTGACGTTTTTACTCAGCATAATGCCTTTGAAAGCCATATAAGATTTTACATGAATTAATAGTTTATTCTTTTCTATTTTTGAAGAGTATTTCACTGCATGGAGGTAGTTCTATTTGTTTATCCATTTACAAACTGGATAGCATTTGACTTGTTTCCAGTTCTTGGCGATTATGAACAAAAGTTGCTATAAACATCTGTTTATAGGATTATCAGATAACAACATTTTCATGGTTCCCTCACAATAATGTTTGTTGATTGGATATAGATTTCTAGGTTCAAAATTACTTTCCTACAGTCTATGGACCTTGTTCTACTGAAAGTTTATCTGCAAATTTTCTGATTATTTGGGTTCTCCTGGGCAACAGTATAAAGAGGATTCTACTGAACTCAGTTCCCTGCTGCCTCAACAATCTAGTCCATGCTACCAGCCTCTCCTAACCGCAGACCTTCTGGAATCTACAGGAGTTGGCTTAGTGGCATCAGTCTTTGGAAACTACTGGCCCTTGCAGGGAGCATAGGTGGTGCATAAGTAACCAAAGAGCAGCGATGCAGCTCAGGAGCAGGTAGGAGTGCAGTGTGGCCCGGGGAGAGCTGTCCAGGGACATTCTTGAAGGTCGAGGAGTAAGATGAATGGGTAAACTGAGGCTTTCCTGATCCTGACGCTCAACATCCTGTGTTGGGACATAAAAGAGCAAGAGCTTTCTCCAGGTGCCTTAGTAGCAGGTGACGATTGCCTTTACTTTTCAGGCTCTTGGGGCCAGGAGATACTACATTTTTTTCATCATCCATTCAACCCTTGCTGTTCAACAACAACAACAACAACAACAAACAAATAGCAGCTGTAGCTAACTGAACTATATAAATCCAGAAAGAATAATATTCTAATTTAAAGAGCCCAGAGACCTTAATGAGAAGGATCAGGAAGAACACCCAGTATGCAAACCTAGTAAAACAAAAAAGTACTGCTGGAAGAGGCTGTGAATATCTGGATAAAAAAAAGAAGCATAATATTTAAGAAAATTAATTTTCATGATAAAATACTTTGGGGGGGACTTAAAGTGAAAAAAAATGGTAAATAAGTCAAATGAAAGATTTATCACTGTTGAGATTAAATTAATGCTGTAACAAGTCAAGAGTAAGAGACACTTGAAAGAACAGAAAAATATGGAAAAAGATTATGAACTTGATAGAATAAGTAAGAGGATTAAGGGATAAATCCTAGAGATCTAACATGTGAATGACAGAAATTATGGGGAAAGAAGCAGCTGATATACAAGAGATATTATTAAACTTTATCAAATGTGTACATTCCATGAACTGATAAAAGCCTGCAGATTTAAAGTGTTTAAACAAACTGAAATAAATTAATGAAGAAACATATATACATACAAATACATGTCTAGACCCACTTGGTGAAATTCTTGAATTTCACAGAAAAATTAAAATTATACTTGCTTCCAAGTAAACAGCACAAATTAGTGACATCAGACTTTTCATCTCCCCTACTAAATGCTGGAAGACAACTGAATTGTTTCTATAGATGAATAAAAAAAGACCTATAATGAGAAATTTCTATGCCTGGTGACATAGCACAAATCTAGTAGTGCTATGAAAAAATGTGCTAAAAAAATTAGAAAGTACATCATCCAAACATCCTATCTGAGCAGAATACTTATAAAATGACTTTAATGAAAAAAAAATGAAGATGAGGGAAGATGAAGATAAAAAGAAAATGCAGTGAACAATGAACCTGGCTAATATATAAATATCAAATATTCAACATAAATGCATGCATATACATAGAAAGTTTAATTATTTTTATAAAGACAAGGAATAAAAAGAACACAGTAGCTAAACTATTTTAATAAAATCTACAAGTGGGAGTGATAGGGAGGGAAGAGGGAGGAAAAATATCAAAGTTCACATACTAAACAAAACGAAGGCTTGGGAATAGTTGGGGTAAGTGAAATCACTTCATGCCTCTTGTTGAGAAATTCTGAGATGGGGTAATTAAGGCTTCATGAGGGAAGAACATAGGAGATAAATGGTAACTTACTTTTGAATAATGGTGAAGTAATATATATTTAAATCAAAGAGCAGGGGAAGGGAAATTAGCAATACGTGTAAAAGAAGAGTGTGGTAGATCTTCTTTATAGCAGAGGCAAAAGTGGAGTGAATAGCAACATGATCAAACTGGCAAAATAAGGAAAAGGAAAGAGGACAATGCAGTGTGCAGCAGGCATAAACATAAAGTAAGATGGAGGAAATGGAACTAAATTTATTCATGACTCCTCTAAATGTAAACAGCTGCACTCCAGCAGTTGCTAGAGTAGCTGGAATGGTCAGAAACTCCCAGGATAAACAAACAAAATCTGACACTCTGTTAAGTCATACTTAGAGTAATAAAAACTGAACAAAATGATAGTGCTTGAGCTTGATGTGTTTAAAATGCCATTTCCCCCCAAATAGATCTTGTGGATTTTAACAAGGTGATTTGAAATTGTATGGAAAAATAGAATGCTGAGTATAGTCAAGGCACTCTTGAAAAGGAAGAACACGGTGAGAGGACTCAATGTAGTTATCCATCTGTGGCCAGCATCACATTAGTTTTATAAGAAATCTTTGATATCCAGATGAAAACAGTAGAATGGAAAAATCCACAAGCAGAGATATTACTATAGAGCAATGGGGGGAGACATCTATATTTAAGTAAATGATTCTAGAAAAATATAGTATTTTTATGGAAATGAAAATTGGAATTAGATCCCTACCTCACACCATTCACAAAAGTCAACTTTGGATGTATTATGAAGCTAAGTGTGAAAAGAAAGACTTATAAATCTTTTAGAAAATTTATTAATAATATGGTATCATATGTTCAAGACCTTTGGTATTGGAAATGGCTTCTTAAACAGTCACAAAATGTACTAAAGACAAAGCAAAGAGATTGGTATACCATATCAGAATTAGAAAATTAAATATACCATACACAACTTAGAAGTCAGGGAGTGGGAGGTTGTATTTGTAACATACAAAACTAACAAATTATTTCTACACAGAATATGTGAAGAACTTTTTTCATAGATAGATGGGTAGATAGATGACAACCCAAGAGAAAATTGAACAGAAAATTTGTAGAAAAATTAACCTCCTCTGCTCCTTCCATGAGTCCCTATTAACACTTTACCAGGAAGTTTTCTTTCCTTAGAAGGCATTTCTCAGATTCAGCTGATGGATGCTCAGTTTATAGGTGTGTAGAGTGTGGATAGGTGTTAAAAAGGAAATTTCTTGGTGGCTTCTCTAAATGGCATCTTCTAGTTCAGTTCCCATGACACATTCTCTGCAACTGGCCTCTCCTGAGAAATGGGTCATGATTCTCCATTTATCTGGTGAGTTCAATTCAGTTCAGTTCAGTTGCTCAGTCGTGTCTGACTCTTTGCAACCCATGGACTGCAGCACATGAGGCTTCCCCATCCATCACCAACTCCCGAAGCTTGCTCAAACTCATGTCCATTGAGTCAGTGATGCCATCCTCTGCTGTCTCCTTTTCCTCCTGCTTTCAATCATTCCCAGCATCAGTGTCTTTTCCAAGGAGTCAGTTCTTCACACCAGGTGGCTGAAGTATTGGAGTTTCAGCTTCAGCACCAGTCCTTCTAATTAATATTCAGGACTGATTCCCTTTAGGATTGACTGGTTTGATCTTGCAGTCCAAGGGACTCTCAAGTGTCTTCTCCAACACCACAGTTCAAAAGCATCATTTCTTCTGCACTCAGCTTTCTTTATAGTCCAACTCTCACATCCATACATGACTACTGGAAAAACCATAGCTTTGACTAGACAGACCTTCATTGGCAAAGTAATGTCTCTGATTTTTAATACACTGTCTAGGTTGATCATAGCTTTTCTTCCAAAGAGCAAGTGTCTTTTAATTTCATGGCTCCAGTCACTGTCTGCAGTGATTTTCAAGTGCAAGAAAATAAAGTCAGCCACTGTTTCCACTGTTTCCCCATCTATTTCCCATAAAGTGATGGGACCAGATGCCATAATCTTAGTTTTCTGAATGTTGAGCTTTAAGCCAACTTTTTCACCCTCCTGTTTCACTTTCATCAAGAGGCTCTTTAATTCTTCTTCACTTTCTGCCATAAGGGTCATGTCATTTGCGTATCTGAGGTTATTGACATTTCTCCATGTTAATCTTGATTCCAGCTGTGTTTCATCCAGCCCCGCATTTCACGTGATATATTCTACATATATGTTAAATAAGCAGGGTGACAATACACAACCTTGATGTACTCCTTTCCCTATCTGGAACCAGTCTGTTGTTCCATGTCCAGTTCTAACTGTTGCTTCTTGACCTGCATATAAACTTCTCAGGAGGCAGGTAAGGTGGTCTGGTATTCCCATCTCTTTAAGAATTTTAGTTTGTTGTGAGCCACACAGTCAAAGGCCTTGCTACAATTAATTAAGCAGAAGTAGATATTTTTTTCTGGAATGCTCTTGCTTTCTCGATGCAAGGTACGAAACTTAGGTACAAAACTTCTGATGCAAAAGTTTGAGGGAAAGTAACAGAATATTGACTTCAGCTCTAGATTCAAGCTATTTACCCCAATAATTTAGCAGTTATCTAGTTATCACAATGAAATTTTCATCTGATTCTCAGTTGACTCAAAACTTATAGGCAAGAAGGGTATGATGCAGTTCTCCTTGCGTACTCCAAGGAGTACGCAAAACATGCTATGACCAGTGAACTTGGGCACCCGTCATACCTGAAATGCACCTCCAAGTTGTTCCCAGCTCCATGCAGTAGTCACCTTCCATTATCACCAGAACTGTGTAGAAACAGGTTCCTTCAGCAAAACTTTCCTTAGAAATAAATGAAGAGAGGAGAAATGTCCATGAAAGGTGGTAGGAAAGAGGGCAGCACAAGAGGTGCCTGGGATGGTGGGGGAAACCACAATGGGAAGGGGTGACTACAGTCATCACCATGAGAAGTATCCAGGTGCCTCTGTCCCATCTAGAAATCCACAGGAAGTCACTGACCTGGCTTCTTCTGGCAAATTGGATACCTTAGAAAAATTTTGTTTTTGTTAAAGGAAAGATAACTTTAGAAAGTCAAAAGACTTGGAGCATCTAGTGTACATGTAAAAAAAAAATACATTTTATCAAATTAAATAAAAAATAACTCTAATCAAAATTATGCATGTGATGTGTTATATCATTGGAAAACAGTAAAATAATAAATGAGATAAATATTAAAATTATTTAAATGAGTGAATGAATTAACGCTATGCACAGAAATACCAAAACAAAAAAAGACCAGCACACCCAAAGGGTAACAACTGAGGCTCTTGGTGTTACTCACAGAGAAGAACTCAAGAAGCCACTGGATACATGAGTGATGGTGGCTGCTGTGGAGGAACTGATTGTCCGAATGGCATAGGCCATTACAATCATTGGATATGAGGGGAGCCAAAGATGTATATCCTGCAATACATATGAGAGTCTCCAACCAGGTACTGTCTCACAATGCTAGTAATACTCTTGGCGAAAAGTACAGTTTGGGTGTTTATTTTCTACTTGTCTATATTTTTCAACTTATTTGCACAAATCTATTCTCTATTAGCAAACATTAAAATGCACCTATTATATAATTCAAAAATGCAAAAAAAAGAGAATAAACTACAGATGAAGCAAAGATAAAAAGAATCACGTATATTCTTATTGCCAAAAGATAATGCTTCCCAGGTGGCGCTTGTTATAAAGAATCTACCTGCCAATGCAGGAGCACAAGAGATACAGTTTCAATCCCTGGGTCAGGAAGATTCCCTGAAGTAGGAAATGGCACCCCACTCCAATATTCTTCCCTGGAAAATTTCATGCGCAGAGGAGCCTGATGGGCTATATAGTCCGTGGCTATATAGACATGACTGAATGACTGAGCACATTCACTAGTATGTCATTACATACTTAGTAAGTCATTACATACTTTGGCCTCTGCCTCCATCAAGGGAGCAAGCCCAGGCTCCTCTGATAGAGAAAGAGAAGTATGTGGAACAGAGGAAGTTATCCCAGGACTCCTATTCCAGATAACATCAGACTGAAAGGGGTGCTTTGTAACTGTTTCCCAAAACCTGAAAGGTTGTGGGGGTAACCTACAGGAGAGAGTTTATGATAGTCCATCACAAAATCAATAGAAAGGAGACCTCTAGGAAATGGGCTTCTGGTCAGGAAGAAGAGTTTCCAGAGTCAGCTTCTTACCATGCCTCTTTGTGGTTTGTCTAGATTCCTGCTGACTGTCCTGGGGTATGCAGTGAGGGGCGTCTAGCCTCTGTTCTTCTGCAGCCAGTAGCCTGCAGTCTATGCCCATATCCAAGTATCTGAAACTACAAGGAGAGGAGACTCTTACATATGGTTGAGCAGAAGCTTAGGGGATATCTGCCATAGTCTTGACATGGTAGCTGTGCATATTATGTTATCACTTTGTAACAAATAAAGAGAAAAATGTCTTTAGGAAGAGCTCCTTTTCCCTATCTGCATGCTTGACACCTAGACTGGCACTGGGCACAGTCGTAAATATTTTGGGCCAATGGTGCTGTTTGCTCCCATGAGCTGATGCCTCAGTCCAGACACATCAAAGGATGACTGCCCTTAGCATGACCGAGTCCTTTATGCATGGTCTGATGTGGTAGCTATAGACGAATGCGTGCATGCTAAGTCCCTTCAGTCATGCCCAATTCTTTGTGACCCTATGGACTGTAGCCTGCCAGAAGACTGAAAAATCCTCTATGAGATTCACCAGGCAAGAATACTGGAGTGGGTTGCCATGCCCTACTCCAAGGGATCTTCCTAACCCAGGGATTGAACCTACCTTAGGCATTGGCATTGGCAGGCAGGTTATTTACCACTAGCGCCACCTGAATATTAGAATTTAAATTTAAATTTAAAAATTTAAAGACAAGAAAAACTCAGTTCTTCAGTCTTATTGGCCATATTTCAAGAACTCAATAAACAAATGGGGTTAGAAGCAACATCATCCTATTATCAAAGGAACAGTGCAAATATATAATTGACCATTTCTATCATGGCAGAAACTTTTACTAGACAGTATTTCTGATAAATAGCCAGATGCAAAACCCCCTTCCTACCTGAATGCAAGGAGATGAACTGGAGGGTCCCTTGCTGATCTGGGTTCTGAAGCAACAAAATCAAGGGAACACCCTTTCCAATGTGGTGCCCTAGGAAGAAACAGATGCCCAGGAAACTCTCCCCATAACCAAGTACCTTCACCTACATTATTTTACACAAGCACTCCACTGGGCTCTGCTATTATTGCACACCACCTACCTAAATCCAGAGTGAATGTCTTGCCATTCAGAAAAATTACATGAGTGAGAGCCCCAGATGTATGTGCAAGGCTCCTGTGAAGTGAAATCCAGTCTTAGTACATTGCCTTTAATCCAAATGCATTTTGAAAACAGTGGTTTCGATTGTTGCAAACTACAGAACACATGGAGAATCCCTGGAGAAACAGATGTTAGATCTTCTGATAGCAGTAAAACATCCCCCCGCTCCAAAATCTTGTAAATATGAGCAAACTTGACTAATAGAATATTTGGCAGTTAAAGAGATAGGAATGCACGGTGGATGTCATTTGGTTTTATAAAATAGTGGCATGAGCGTCATTAAAAAAGAAATATTCTTTTAAATGTCTGTTATTTAGTTTTAAAATGAAAAATATTGAATAGTTAAACTTTATTAAGTGTAAAATTGGTTTTTAGACTGCTTTGGAGTGTTAGCAACCAGGAAGCGAAACTTGAAAAGTCATTGGAAGCAGCTGTTGTTTAAACAACAAAAATTCAAAAAGCTCATTTTCAGGACCAAGTCCAGGGTGGAAGCCTTTAGGTCAATTGAAAAGGTTGTTGCGGGTTTGGGCCTTGCACCCCAGGAAGCTCTACAAACATATCTACATATATAAACTATAAATATATATATATATATATACATATGCAAAAATAGAAATATGTATATATATACATATAAACATTGAAAATGTAAGAAAATTGGGAGATATGAGTTTTAATTCAGGAACTTACAGGAAAAAGCATTCATTTCTACTAGATTCAAGAGTAAATATCTGTAAACAAGGGTTCATAACTTACAACTGGACTCCTGAAACTGATACAATCATTTCAACGTCCATCTCTTTGGCCTCCACCTGTGTGTACTTGCACTGACTGTACTTGGTGAATCAGTGGAGAATGAGAGAGATCCAGCTTACGGAACAGAGCCTCCAGCTCTTCATAGGCCTTGGGCTTCCCTGGTGGCTCAGATGGTAAAGACTCTTACCTGTAATGCAAGAGACCTGGATTCAACCCCTGGATTTGAAAGATCTCCTGGAGGAGGGCATGGATACCCCCTCCAGGATTCTTGTCTGGAGAATCCCCATGGACAGAGGATCCTGGCAGGCTACTGTCCATAGGGTTGCCAAGACTCAGACACGACTGAGCGCCAACGCACAGCTGCCTTTGCTCACCTGAGGGGATAGGCTCAGACTCCGTTGTCCTCCTTGACACTTTCCACTATGAAGGTCCCTTATCCCTAAGCCCTGGGTCCCTGTATGTTGTTCTTCTTTGGCTCTTTACCACCCAGTGTGCTACCCTCCTGCAGTAGACTCCATCAGAATGAATGAATGAATGAACCAACAAATGAATGAATGAAAGGATTATGGTTATAGGTACATTTTTTCCTAGGCTACAAGGTCCGGACATGGGAGCTCTTATTCAATCAGCTTGGAGGATTTTCTTATGAGGCACTGAAGTTATTTACCTTTGGTCCTTTAAAGTGCTTCTTTTTTTTTTTTTAATATAAACTTATTTATTTTAGTTGGAGGCTAATTACTTTACAATATTGTGGTGGTTTTGCCATACATCCACGGGTACATGTGTTCCCCATCCTGAGCCCCATCCCATCCCTCTAGGTCATCCCAGTGCACCAGCCATGAGCACCCTGTCTCATGTATTGAACCTGGACTGGCAATTCATTTCACATGTGATAACAGACATGTTTCAATGCCATTCTCCCAAATCATCCCACCCTCGCCCTCTTCCATAGAGTCCAAAAGACTTCTATACATCTGTGTCTCTTTTGCTGTCTCGCATATAGGGTTATCATTACCATCTTTCTAAATTCCATATATATATATATATATGCATTAGTATGCTGTATTGGTATTTTTCTTTCTGGCTTACTTCACTCTGTATAATAAGCTCCAGTTTCATCCATCTCATTAGAACTGTTTCAAATGTATTCTTTTTAATGGCTGAGTAATATTCCATTGTGTATATGCACCACAGCTTCCTTATCCATTTGCCTGCTGAGGGGCATCTAGGTTGCTTCCATGTCCTGGCTATTATAAACAGTGCTGCGATGAACATTGGGGTACACGTGTCTCTAAAGTGCTTTTTAAAATTATCCCACTCAAGATCTTTGTCAAGTAGAAGGTGTGATCAAATGATTACTGTGCAGCCAGGCTTCATTTTATCACCTAGTATGGATGTAGTGCCTGTAACCTATGGTAGAAACTTCATGGACTGACATTAACTCTGCCTAGAGGATTTAAGGATAAAGCCAATTCTTAGTAGCATTGTCAACCAATAAACATTTGTCAAAGTATTTTTACTGATCATCTGCCATGTGCCAAGGGTGTGCTTTCTCCAGATTTCTCATTCAAATAGAAGTTGAATTGCCTAAAATCTAAAAAACCAGGATTATTAAAGAGAAGCCAGCTATGTTTCTTTTTCCCTGGGAGCACAGAACAAATGGCCTATCAACTTATTATTTAGCTACTTTCACATTTTAATGAATAGTTATAGTAATAATTACCAAATGTCTATATTAATGAAAAGCAAGTCAGCACTTTATAGAGTAAATACTGGATTGCACCATTATCAACACATGTGTCGGTTTTCTGTAAATACAGAAATCTGATATTTGTCACTGAAACTATTCACTGCAATTGAAAGGAAATGAATAATGGACGGTAATGCCCCTCGTTCATGAAAATTCTACAAAAACAAAACATCTGCCAGTGATTCCGCTCATGAATGTGGCCACTGAAGGTTCATAGACAGTTGTGCTCCACATTTCCTTCTAATGACTGTGAACTTGATCCAGGCCACCCAGAGCCCAGGGAAAAACCACTTCCCTGTTCCTTGTGTCTGGTTCTGGGCAGAAGAGCTGGAGGCCAGGGGGCCACAGTGACTTGAATGGGGGTCGAGCCCATCAGTATGAGGGGCTGCCCAGAGGCAGGGCTGCTTCCCCATCTCTTGCTGGGAGAAGCACAGCTCCTAGTCTCTGCTACTTGCCTGCCATCTGCCACCCCCAGATTCCACTCTGTTCTTCTGGGCAATTGCTGGTGTCTGCTTGGAAGCTGGAGCTAGTATAGAACCCCTCCCCAGACTCCCTTGGGCCCAGCCTGGAGGCCACCCATAGACTGTTGCATCCAACCCAAAGCTTCCCACCCAAAGATGTTCCAGGGGCCTAGGAAGTGTCCTCAGGGAGGAAGGACGAAGAGCTGGAAGTTTACAGCCCCAGAAGATCCCCCTCACCAGTTAACTAGAGGATATCCATCCCAGCTGCTCACCTCTTGGTGGGATCGCTCTAGAGGTGTTTATGGAGCCCCAACGTCACTGAGCCTCAGCTGCCTACAGCACTAGCTTTCATGGACAAGGTCTTCTTGGCTTTTCTGTCTCACTTCTGTCCACCCTCACTCTGCTTCCTGGGGTCATCTCCCACCTACACCACTTGTCCCTAGAGGCTCCTCTTGTCTGGGTATCTGTTTCAGAGGAACCTGAAGCCAAATTACCTTTACCTTGACTAATGCCAGCATGTGACTGGGAATATGTTTCTGCTCTGTTCCCACTGTCCCACCAAAAAGATATTTTGTCCTATGTAAGCCCCATGCCATAAGGAGAGCTTCCCAGGTGGCACTAATGGTAAAGAACCTGCCTGCCAATGCAGGAGATGCAAGAGATGCAGGATTTGATTCCTAGATCTGGAAGATCCCTTGAAGGAGGAAATGGCAACCCTCTCCAGTATTCTTGCCTGGAGAAACCCTTGGACAGAGGAGCCTATCGGGCTATAGTCCATAGGGTCTCCAAGAGTCTGACATGATTAAAGTGACTTAGCACACATGCTAGCCCCCAGGAATGGAAGCCCAGTCTTTCTTATCCTCTATCCCATTCCCGGGGACCCCCCACAGCAATGCCTAATACATGGGATGTGCCCACTTCTGTGTTTCTGGCTGGGGACACCTGGGAGTCCCTACCTGTGATCGCTGGCCACATGGGTGGTTGCTCTGGGATCCTGCATGGCCCTCACCATGGTGGGTGCCCCAGGACACAGAGAAGTCTGGCATCTATCCCTCAGAACAAGCAGCAAGGCCTCTGGAGACACTTTTACGACTGTGATGATTAAAACAAAAAATAAATAGAAAGGAGGTATGCCTTGGTTTATGAAATTTCCCCCCCCAAAATTGTTCCTTGCACTATTTGTAGTGTGCCCCAAAAGAGAGGGATCTGAAAATAACTTGCTGACCAAGACACTATTTTATTTTTAAGAGTATTTATTTATTCATTTGGCTGCACCAAGTCTTAGTTGCAGCATGCAGGATCCTAAGTTGCAGCATGTGGGATCTAGTTCCCTGATCAGGAATCAAACCCAGGTGCCTTGCATTGGGAGTGTGGAGTCTTAGCTGGACCACTAGGAAAGTCCCCGAACCCTGTTTTAGGGTCAGCAACCCTGACTGGTGGTCCCAAGGCCACCTTTCTTGCTCAACACTGTACACATTCCCTCCTTCCCTTTCTTCTCCTTCCATTTCTCTTTCTGCCTTCCCTTCCTTCTTTTCTTCTCCACTGCAGTCTCCTTTCTTCAGAACCTCTTTCTGCCTTTCCTCTTCCAACACCAGAAACTATGGTTACCTAGTGGCCTGGATTATCTGGACCTTTGGAGACCATCTACCTGTGTCATGGAATCAACACCATTTTAACCCTAGTAAAGAAGGGGAAAGTCCTCAAGTCTTTGCTTTCCCTGTTGTATGATTCCACATGGTTATTCCTCAGGAGAAAGGAAGAGGTGGCCAGCGTGTGGCTGGTCCCTAAGGGCATAAGGGCAGGGGGACCTGGCAGGACTTCCCTTGGACTGATTCTGAAGACAGGTCAGCTTTCTCTGGGCAAGGCAGAGCCCAGTTAGAATCTCTCTGCCTCCTCTTTTTCCTGCTTCTCCTCTTCCTCTGCCTTTCTTAACAAGGTCACAACCCCGCGCGGTAGCAGGTCCAGCCCAAATGAGCATGAGCCTGGTGGGAGAGTGCAGAGAAAAAGGGGAACCTCACTTCAGATCCGCTAAACATCTTAAACCCTGTCAGGGGGTTGAGGAAGCCTGGGCTGTACTTTGCCAAGCACGTTTCCCCTGAATTTTCATACCCAAGTGTATTCTGAAGGAAATGAAATCCACATGTTTCTGATCATTTATACTTAAATCATCAAAATATTGCCTTTTAGGGGCTTTGTGTGTCAGGAAACCCATTGAACCTTTTTCACAGCAGTGCTCACTGCCTCCTGGAAAGATAAACAGGAAGTGGTGATCTGCAGAGGGAAGCAGTGGTGACCCCAGGACTGGCCTCCGGAGTGGGCCTGGGTGGGGCCTCGGGTGAGGGATGGGGAGGCTCGCACCGCCTAACATCTGGGCTCCATCCCTGGCCTGTGCCACTGGCTTGATTCGGGACATTGGACACAAGCTGGTTAACCTCAAGGGCCCCTGTTTCCACTGAGTCAGTGGGGACTGTTAGAGAACTGTTTGGTTTAGGCGATATCTGGGAGGGAAAACGTAAGGACTGAAAGAAACTTGGTGGAATGTTCACGAAGCACAGCGTGCAAAACTAATTTAGACCCTGCTTCAAACTATCTTTTGTCTGACTGTACTTTATTGGGTTATATGTCTCGTGTCTCTTCTCTGTGTGTATGTCTCTGTGTGTGTGTGTGCGTGCAACACGCTAAATCTGACAATATTAAGAAACTGTCATTAATTTATTTTAAAATATTTTGGCTATATATATATATATATTTTAAAGATTGCTTATTTTTTAGAAACACATGCTGTTTTCCAATAATTTGCTAACTTGGTATCTGGGAGTTGCTTAAGAATAATTGGCACCGGGAAAGGAGGCAGTGGGTGGGTGGGTTGGAAATGAAATAAGAATGAATATGAATTTGATAGTCTTGAAGCTATTGAGGAGTGTCTGGGTCTTCAGTATGTTTTTCTCTTTACTTTTTTGTACGGTTCTACCTTTTTAAAATTCTTAACATAAAAAACTAAAAGTAGAATCTATGCTTCTCTGATAACAGGATGCTACAGTGAGGAAATATCTTGAGCATAGGAGATCACAAATCCCAGTGTATAAAGTCCAGAATTGCTTATTGATAAATCATAAACCCCAATAAAGTCAGATGAAATTTAGTTTGGTTGAACTCCATGAGATGGCAGTTTTTTCAGGTTAAAAAATGATTGGTTATAGGCAATTTCAAGTAGTCCCACCTCAGTAGCTTATATCAGCCCCCATTACTGAGTTTTCCAGCTTGTGGGGCTATCTGTGTTTAATGAGGGGAACATAGCACCTGCCTGTAGGAACTTAGGGTGAGGAAACAGTAAACTAGGATTCTCACACTAACTGGATGGAGTGGTGCCAGAAGAGCTCAAACAGAGGCTGTAACAATGGAAAATCTTTTTCTGTCTGAAGATGGTACCCAGAGAGCGGGTCTGGAAAGATGGGTTAGGTTTCCATGGAGATGAGATAGAGCTACTCCCAAAGGGATGGCCTTTATGAGCAAAGTCACAAAAGAAGGCAAGTCTAAAGGGTATGCAGTGCTCAACAAATGATGAGTGAATTAATTATTTAATACATAAATGGATCTTAGACTGTATGGAAAAACCTTGAGAAGACTCTTGATCCAGTTTTAGAACCTATTAGGTGAGTGACCTTGAGTGCGTTTCTTAAGTCTCTAAGTCTCAGTTTCCTCACCCAGAAAGTGCCTCACATGATTCTTAATAAGAGTTAAATAAAGTGAAGTGAATAGACTTTCCTATTATAAGTGTAGAAATGCCAAGACCAGGAACAGATCCAGTGCTGAAACTCCATTGAGAACTTGAGATGAGTTCACATTCAAGCTAAAAAGATACTGTAGAGCTATGTTGTATCGAAATCGGACTCAGGGTACAGGGGAACTTTTTTTGACTCTTCAGTATTTAACAAATTCTGTTTTGTTTTGTTTTTGTAAAAGTGCATGGGTGTCTCTTTAGAAATGAGTTCTACCCCCAACACCTGCAGTCTGAGGGGCTGTACACTAAGGAGTCTCAGCTTGACTGGCCAAGCAGCAGGCATGTGTCCCAAGCGAGACCAACTAGCCACTGCCCCAAAGAGGCTGTGTGACTTTAGGAAGGCCACTTGACCTCTCTGGGCATCAGTCCTCTGCCTTCTATTTTGAAAATAATGAATCCTATCTGCGTCTTTCACAGAGCTGCCAGCAGACATACTGAGAAAGGATACAGGCAAACCTTTGTTCTGTAAAAGCACATCCCAAGGATGTCAAAAAACAGCACAGAAATCACTAAAAGTGGCTTCCAGGAACACGATGTTGAGAAGGATCCTGAGGCTGAATCTGGGTTCATCAAGAAAGAAGGCTTCCGATTGACTAGTGATGTCTGCTCTGGGCATAGAAGCAGAGGAGTGACTCGCTTGTTCATATACTTGGTATTTCTTCCGTGTTCTCCTAGTTTTTTATATGAAAGACAGATGATGTACTTCCCTATAGGAAGTCAAATTTCTTCAGGGAAAGATTTCTTACTTCCAGAATTTATGCAGTGGTGCATGAGGTTGTTGAATTGGTTTAAATGGAACATCTTCTAGGTGGCATGTTTGGCAAAAAAATGGAAAGCTCCTCTTTATTTGGCAGCAAAGAGTCGCCTTGTGCATCCAATAACTTAACTGGTTCTGAGGACTGTTATGAGGATTAAATGAGTTAATAAGCAAGTAGTGCTTAAAACAGGGCCCCACCCAGAGCAAGAACTAAATAAACATCAGCTGTGACAAGATCTTATTGTGTTTGAGGCATTGTTCTTGCAGCTGCCTGGGTGTCTCTTCCAAGATCCTATGGAACATAAAATATTAAGCTCCAGATCAGACTCTCCTGCGGTTTTACACAGGGTGTGTATGTGCTAAGACGCTTCAGTTGTGCCTGATTCTTTGCAACCCTATGGACTGTAGCCCACCAGGCTCCTCTGTCCATGGGATTCTCCAGGCAAGAATACTGGAATGGGTTGCTATGCCCTCCTCCAGGAGATCTTTCCAACCCAGGGATCGAAACTGGGTCTCTTGCATTGGCAGGTGGTTTCTTTATCACTAGAACCACCTGGGAAGCCCTTTACACAGGGTAGTTTATGCCCATTTCCTGAAGTCTTGAGAAGTAGAGACTCCCTCTAAAGTTTTATCAAAGAATCTACTTTTTCCTCTAAAATACTAAGTAAATCTGCAGAAATCCCTGCATGTGTAGACTCTATTCTTCTTTCAAAACTAGTACACAACAAGGGATAAGTGGAACTTGAAGAAGGAAATTCCTTAAAAGCATCCAGGAGTGTTTCTATCTTGTGCACTTGAAGCACAGCCCAGGCCAAAGTGGATCTTATTGGACCATTGGCCTCTGCAGGTTAAACTTCAGAGGACCCTGGGAAGAGTGGGCTTAGGGGAGGCCCAAAGGGCAGGCTGGTACTGAGAACTTTTGGGCAAACCATCAGCTCATTTATCTGATCATGTGGCCAGCTGAACTGGAGAATGCTGCCCAGGCCCAGGGCTAAGCTGAGGGCCATGTTGCTCCTTGAAAGAGAAGCGTGGATGCCTATGGGTTGACAGTTGACCCAGGAATGCACAGATGGCCTTAGCCCAGAGAGAACACCAGGCAGAGTGGCAGGGACTTTTTATACCCCTGACTCTTTGGGACCCTACCTGGTCCTTGATAGTTTTCTCATGAACATTTGACTCAAGAAAAGACCCTTGAAAGCTGGGTCACCAACCCCCAGCAGAGATACTCACCTCAGGTGTAGTGGGGATCCTCATGCTACACATGAGAAAACAGACCCAACAGAGGGAAGGGCTCGCCCATAGCACATCGGACTAAGTTGCAGAGTGAAGGAAAGGAGAAGGCCTCACTTAGGGTGTCCTGTGATCAGTGGTCACTGGTGGCACTTAGAAACCCTCTGCAGGACTGGTCTACCCATGGGAGCCAGCTGGACATGGTGGACAGCATTACAGAACCACCTCATCTTTCTTCTAGCAGATTCTGATGTCTCCAAAACCAGCAAGCTAGAACATGTGGACACTTCTCATTTATTAAAGCAAGTAGCTCACAGTGCTTTCATCTTCTCCCCAGATGATCCTGGCTATGTCCACATTGAGAGAGGGGGCCTTTTGGCTCCATCTCACACCCTCCTGTCAACCCAGTCCCTTTCCTTGTCCAGTCAGCCCAAAGCCCATCCCAAACAGCACCCTTACTTCAGATGGCCCCTGGATAACATGGATAGTATAAACTGAAATTCCAGTCCTGCTAGTATCTGTGCCCTGCTTATGTGGCCCAGCCTCTTAACAGTGAGCATCCTGAGGTCTCATCTGACGGGAGACACTCAGGACCACACTTCCGATCCCAGCTGGAGAAAAAGATGCAGACACCTTCATTCTCATCCATTACAACCAGAAGCTGATCATTTCATCCCCAGAAAATCTGTCAGCTAATGATGACTTGAGCCTATCTGTCCTCTGGTCCCACAACAAGCCTTACCAGGTACCCGATACTGTCAGACATGAGGTTGGGAGGCATGGCACATGACACCCTGGTGATGCCTTAGAGTCCTAATGCCTTTCAGTTTTTACAATAACCTTTTGAGTTCGAGTTCACTCTGCCTACTTATGGATAGGTTAACTGAATCTTGGATATGTTCAGACATTTGGCCAAGGTAACAATTGCACTGAGTAAGTGGAAGAGCCTGGAACTCGGCCAGCCCCCTCCCCACTGCCTGAGTACTTTCACCTCTTCCCCTGCAGAGGTGAGACAGGAGCTGGCAGTCTGAGAGGAGGTGGGGGGAATAGTGTTAATGGGGGAAGAAAGGTAGAGGCTTCCAAATGGTCCTTTGTAATGTTCTAAGCTTTGCCTTTGATATCATTTTGAGGTCCCAAGACCTCATCCATTTCTTTTCCTCATCCAAAATGATACATTATTCCATTGGACCTTTATTTCAAAAACAGAAACAGTGAGAGTGACAGAGAGACGAAAAGAAAAGGAGAGACAGACCAAGGAGGGCAGAATCCTCCATCTGAGCTTATTTTGGGATATTCGGTTGTATAATTGGTTACACATTAGGTTCGGTAATGAACAGACCCAAAGAGTCTGCTTGCTAGACAATGTCTCATGGCTTCAGTTCAACAATTTTAACATAAACCATGGACTGCTTTAATCTATTAACTATTTCTTTTCAAGTTTTTTTTTTTTTTTAATCTGGGATGGCAAAGCCCAACCCAACCTAACCCACACTCCAGCTTCAGCCAAAGCTGCCACTTTGGTTGCTGATCAGTCCTCTGTGTATATTGTTGCACCTTCCAAGGGCTCAGAAAGGTGGTGAGGGTCACAGCACAGGCAACCCCAAGAGGCCTCAGCTCTGGCCTGGTTTCCTGGGAGAGAGTGGTCCTGTAAGTATATGCTTGCCTTTATGCTATAGTGACACCCATGAGAATGGGGCTTCCATTTTATTTTTTTCTTTTTATTTTTTAATTGTTTTTGCCATACATTGTCATGATATCACCATGGGTTTACATATGCTTCCCCTCCGGAACCCCCCTCCCTCTTCCCTCCCCGCCCCGGGAAATCTCCCTGCACCAGCCCCGAGCATCAATCCTGGGCTGGCGATTGATTAGACATATGAAAATTAACATGCTTCAATGCCCTTCTCCCATATCATCCCACCCTTACCCTCATCCACAAAGTCCACGAGTCTATTCTATACATCTGCGTTCCTTTTGCTGTCTCGTATGTTGGGTTCTCGTTACTGTCTTTCTAAATTCCATATATATGCGTTAATATACTGTATTGTTGTTTTTGCTTCTGGCTTACTTCACTCTGGATAATGGGCTCCAGTTTCGTCCATCTGAGTAGAATTGCTTCAAATGAATTTTTTTTAATGCTGAGTAATATTCCATTGTGTATATGTACCACAGCTTTCTTATCCATTCGTCAGTTGATGGGCATCTAGGTTGCTTCCATGTCCTGGCTATTGTAAACAATGCAGCGATGAACATTGGGGTACACGTGGCTCTTTCAATTCTGGTTTCCTCAGTGTATATGCCCAGCAGTGGGATTGCTGGGTCATATGGCAGGTCTATTTGCAGCTTTTTAAGCTTTCCCATCCAGGAAACTTCTACAAACCACACATCCAACCCCTCCCATAGTGAGGAACCCCCACAATAAAGGGGCAACACAGCAAGATAAACAAGATGAAAAGGCAGAGAAATACCCAGCAAGTAAAGGAACAGGATAAATACCCCCTAGACCAAACAAAAGACGAAGAGATAGGATGTCTACCTGACAAAGAATTCAGAATAAGGATAGTGAATATGATCCAAAACCTGGAAAATAAGTTGGAGCTGCAGTTCAATAACCTGCAGGCAAGGATTGAGAAGATGCAGGTAAGCTTTAACAAGGACTTAGAAGAAATGAAAAAGAGTCAAAATACAATAAATAATGCAATCAATGAGATCAAAAACACCCTGGAGGGAACCAACAGTAGAATAACAGAGATAGAAGACAGGATAAGTGAGGTAGAAGACAGAATGGCAGAAATAAATGAAACAGAAAGGAAAAATGAAAAAAGAATTAAAAGAAATGAGGACAATCTTAGAGACATCTGGGACAATATTAAACGCACCAATATTCGAATCATAGGAGTCCCAGAAGAAGAAGACAAAAAGAAAGACCATCAGAAAATTCTTGAAGAGATAATTGTTGAAAATTTCCCTAAACTGGGGAAGCAAATAGCCACTCAGGTCCAAGAAACACAGAGAGTCCCAAATAGAATGAACCCCAAACAGAACACCCCAAGACACATATTAATCAAATTAACAAATATCAAATACAAAGACCAAATATTAAAAGCAGCAAGGGAGAAGCAAAAAATAACTCACAAGGGGAATCCCATAAGGATAACAGCTGATCTCTCAATGGAAACGCTTCAGGCCAGAAGGGAATGGCAGAGCATTCTTAAAGTCATGGAAGAAAACAATCTACAACCCCGATTACTGTACCCAGCAAGGATCTC